>JAJIBD010004954.1:0-155000 GCA_021461705.1 Cryptotis parvus
AGGTGCTAAGCCACACTGCAGCCTCTCTCTTCCCCTGCCCTGCAGGAGAGGGCGGCCGGGGCAGTGACGTAGTGGGGCCTTCTCTGTCACAGGAAGGGTCACCTCGGCCTGGCCACGGGGCTCCTGGGCTCTGGGGTCAGCTCCTGGGAGAACGTGCCGTTGCTTCTTGCTCCTGCTTGCCACACGTGTGTGAGCACGGTTGGGAGTGTGTGGGAGTGTGTATGTGAGTGGGTGTGTAGCTGGAAGTGTGTGAACGTGTGTGCGAGTGAGTGTGCGTGTGTGGAGTGAGTGCGTGTGGGAGTGCGTGTGGCGTGTGTAGGCGTGTGTCTGCCCTGGGGTAGAGTAGGGAGTGTGTCGCCCTCAGGGACAGTTCCCTGAGGCCAGTCTCTGCTGTCCATGCTGCTTCCGGTTTATTTCCCTTGGCAGAACCGAGAGCCCACCAGGGCCTCCTGCACGGACCCGCAGGCTCTGGCTTCCGTCGGAAGAGGAGCAGGGGCTGCGGGTGCTGGACGCTTGCCAGCAGGTGGAGGTGCCCCAGGTTTGCAGGATCCTCATAGGAACTGCCTTCCTGGGCGCTGGGCGCCCTCTGGCCCCGCCTCTGCCGTATGGAAACAGGGTTGCTTCCCCTTCCCGGGCAGGCTGGCCGGCCCCAAGCCTTAAGTGCGGCCCGAGAAGCTTTGCGGGGAGCCCGCCTGCTCCTGCCTGTCTGGGCCCTGCCCTGACCCCAGGGGTCCCCGCTTCTTGCACAAAGCACACAGTACCGGCGGCTGCTGGCCGTCTCTCAGGGACGCTGCCCACGCTCTGCCCTTGGGGGCTGCAGGTCCTGTCCGGCCTTGGCTCACTCTCTCACGCCTCAAGCAAGGCCTGGACATTCCTGCCACTGTTCCCACAGGGCCCTGGGCTCCGGACATGTGCGTGCTGTGTCCTCCAGGCCCACCATGCCGGCCCTGGCTGCACTGCCCGTGTGTGTGTGTGTGTGCGTGCGGCGCGTGTGTGTGTGTGTGGTTCTCTGCTCTCGGGTGATGTTTTGGTGGCTGCTGCTCCTCCCGGGGCCCTGTGCCCAGAGCGAGGCTCTGCAGGAGTCAGTCCTGGGGGCTCGTGGGTGCGGTGCAGTGGCCCTGCATGAGGAGAGGGGCCCCGAGGTTCGCAGGGGGCGGGTCCACACCCCCCACGTACCTGCCGAGGACGCTCGGCCACGCTCGTCCGCACACCCTCCCGGCTTCCTGCTGGAGCAGTGGGGGTCTGCCGGTAGAGGCGCACAGCCGGTGCCTCCATGGTGCTGGCCCGCTCCTGAGCTCTGCAGGGGATTCACCAATCCAGCCAGGAGGTGGCCTGGGCGTGTTTTCCAGCCGCTCCCTGTCCGTGTGCAGGCGTGGGGAGCACGGTCAGGGCCGGCCCGGCACGGCCTGGTCTGTGGCACCCTGTGGGTCATTTGTGGACGTGTGCCCGGGGTGGCTCTTCCCCGTCCTGTCAGGAAAGGACGCTCATCTGTGAATGACCATGTG
Source organism: Cryptotis parvus (assembly GCA_021461705.1). Taxonomy (NCBI): domain Eukaryota; kingdom Metazoa; phylum Chordata; class Mammalia; order Eulipotyphla; family Soricidae; genus Cryptotis; species Cryptotis parvus. Next base: position 1,506 of record JAJIBD010004954.1, read on the forward strand.
CCCCGGGGTGGCTCTCTTCCCCGTCCTGTCAGGAAAGGACGGCTCATCTGTGAATGACCATGTGCCCGGGGTGGCTCTTCCCCGTCCTGTCAGGAAAGGGCGGCTCATCTGTGAATGACCGTTGGCGGGAGTGAGTGTTCACGAGTTCCAGGTGTGTTGGCCCAGTCTCTTGTGGGAAGTCGAGTTCTAATGTGACGGTGTCCACAGCAGTCCCTCTGCCCTCGCTGTACGAATGTAGAACCCTTGCGGACGGTGTGTGTATCATGTAACTTATTGTATTGGCTCACAGGCAGAGATCAGAGATGTTGTGAAATCAAGCACTTTAATTCCCGTTAAACGGTAAACACCTGTACCTTGTAAATAAACGCGTCCTCCTTCACCGGCCCGCGGCTGTGATGTCATTTCACCGCGGTCGAGCTCTTTTTTGTTCAGGACAATGCTGGGGGTGGCCACATGCCTCACCTTAGAGGGCCCGGGGCCATCTGCAGGACACAGACACAAAGGTGCAAAGCCTAGTGGTTTGGGTTGTCAGAAATACTGGCAGGCTCAGAAAAGTGCTCCGAGTGAAGCACCTTTTTGAAGTGGTCTCAGGGCAAGTGACCCAGCACTAGGGGTGAGATGGAGTCACGGCACTTGTCCCATCTCTAGTGCTCAGATGTGACTGAGCCTCAGGAGTGGAACTGGTGTGGCGGTTGTGACTTGGTAAGTGTGTGACTCTCAGGCCAGGCCCGGGGTCCTGGTTGGCAGATGAGAAAGCTCCAGGAGAGAGAGAGAGAGAGAGAGAGAGAGAGAGAGAGAGAGAGAGAGAGAGAGAGAGAGAGTGTGTGTGTGTGTGTGTGTGTGTGTATGGGGGGTCCTGGCTCTGTCGTCACATAGGCCGGGCTCAGCCGTCCCAGCCGTGGACGCTTGCTCTCATGGCCCGTGTGCCGTCCTGCTCTGTCCCTCCGGTGGGGTGGCATCACTGTCACAGCTGCCGGGTGCCGGGGAGCCTCAGAGCACCGCAAGCCAGATGCCAACTGCAGGCGCCCTGAGGGGACCCAGCAGGGCCGTTTCTGCACAGGACATTGGCCCCTTGATGGGCTTACTGGTTCCCATAGTGTTTTTGCCTCGTTCTTCACTTTTCTGAGCTGCTCATTAACCTATTTGTTATGACCTTCCTTTCTTTGTATGAATAAAGAGTAAAAAGTGTTTCATCAAGATGAAAGAGGAGCCTGAGAGATAGCATGGGGGTTCAGGAACTTGTCTGACATGTGGCTGGCCTGTGGTCACTCCCCAGAACCTGGAGTGTCCGCTCAGTGCAGACCCAGGAGTAAGGCCTGGGCAAGACCAGGTGAGGCCCACAGTTAAGATATATAAAGAAAAGCAGCCTGTGGGCTCCGGCAGAAGCAGAGAGTGGCCGCCCTGGGCTCCGGCAGAGTGGCCCCCTGGGCTCCAGCAGAGCAGAGAGTGGCCCCTGGGCTCTGGCAGAGCAGAGAGCGGCCGCCCGGGCTCCCGGCCTTCATGGTCCTGGTGAGAAGTTGGGGACAGCTTCCGAGTGTCTTCCCGGCACCTCCTGCCGCCAACCAGGAAGTCATTCACTGGAAACAAAATACTCCGGGCTCCTTTTAAGCTACAACACCCCACCCTGGCCCAGGACCTCAAAAGGTGTCAGTGTTGGGCGGGGAAAATTCTCTCAGGCCTGGGGGTGGCCGCCTGCAGAGTCGGAGGCCGGGGGCGCGCCGTGGACAGACGCACGTCAGAGACTGGGGAGGCAGGACGGAGGCCGCAGACGGCCCCGACAGGCCGGATCCCACCTACTCTCCTCTCGCCCAGGGTAACGCGGCGCCCCACAGAGGCCTGCGCGGCGCTCACGCGTCAGACGAAAATAGAAAGCGCACAACAGGCCCAGCCCTGTGGGGCTGAGGAAGCTTGACGGTAGCAGGGCTGCGTGGGGCGAGCCGGCGGTGCACAGGCCGCTTCCGCTGAGCTTCCTTCCCTGTCGGGTTCGAGGCCTGGAACTGGCGGGAGCTGCTGCCCCTCTCCACAGTGACCTGAGTCACCGCTGGTCAGGCCCCCGGACAGGCCCCCTGCTCAGGCTGGGTCCGGCTGTGCACCTGCCTGAGCCCCAGCGGCCACGTGAGAGAGGCTGAAGGAGGGACAAGACAGTGACACAGAGACTCGCAGCTGAAGGACACACAACCCTGGGGCACAGCCGGGACTAGCTGTCGGAAGGCGTGGCTGCCCCTCCTACTGGTGCCCACCTGTGTGTGCCCGACCCTGGGCTGCCCCTGGGTTTTGTCCCTGAGAACTGGGCACTGCCGGGTGGCGCCCAGACTCCCGGCTGCTCCCAGGGGCGCATCCTGCGGGGCCAGGCCCAGGTGCCACGCAGAGCCCCCGCCCACGCGGCTCCCAGTGTGGGTGCCAGCGCCAGAAGGGGGTTCAGACACCCCTTCCCGCCGCTGTGGCTGTGGCCCCAAGCCCACTGTGGGCGGGCAGAGGAGAGAAGGGCTGGGAGGGGCTCGGGGGGGTTGCCTGCCCACCCCACCGGTGCCCACAGGAAGTCCCACCCTCTCTCCCACCCTCTCCTCCCTCCCCTCCTTTCTCTGGGGGGCAGCCTTGGCCCAGCGCTTCCCTTAGTAGAATGTTCTGGGTGTGAGGGGCGTGCAGACCCTGACCCGGAGCAGGTGTGAGAGCAGTTACTAACCCCTGGCCCAGGCGGGTTAGGGCCCTCTGGACGATGTCCACGCTCTGCTCCTAGGACTTGTGAGTGAGTGCCGGGGGTGGGCTGCGAGGGGCTTCCAGCAGCTCTGAAAGTGTCGGGTCACGCCGGTGACCCCGCAGCCTGGACACATTCGCGCCCCCTGCACGAAGCAACCTCTGAACTCCCCTGCCCAGAGCCCGGCTGGCCTCCGGCTGGCCTCTGGCTGGCCTCATGCCCGGGCAGGGCCTGCCTTTGGCTTGCAGAGGCCAATCAGCTTCTGCAGCCAAACCCTTCCTCTGCCCGGTCAGGCCCAGGAGGTGTCCGCGACGCCGTTGTGCAGGCCCAGGGCCGCCGGGTGTGACCGTCTACACTCGCGTGGAGCACGGAACACCTGCGGCCGGGAGTGTCACGGCGGGGTCGGCCTCCCGGACCCCCGCGAGAACAGCTGGACATCGGCCGGCCTGCTCGGAGCTGGCCACTGCTGCCCGCTTCTCTGTCCGATCTGGTTTCAGAGACTGCAAGGGGAAGGGGCAGGCCCGGAGCTCGCAAGGCCGGTCCTGCTGCTCAGACGCGCACCGAGCCCGCCCGGGTCCGGCCCGGCTGCAGACAGGGCAGGACAGCGACGGGAGGTCAGCGGCAGGGCCGGGCACCGCTGCGGGGCGCGGCCGCGGGGAGGGCAGCGTGGGAGCCTGAGGAAGAGCCGCAGCCCTGGCCAGGCGGCTACGGCGCCCAGGAACTGCCCCTGGCACGTGCCACGCGTCCTTTCCTGGCCGCCGGAGCCGAGGAGTGGGCAGCAAGGACACCCCTGGCGCGGTTCCGGGTACCCGGACAGCAGCCCCAGGCCCAACCTCGCTCACAGGCCGGCGCAACGCCTGCCCGGAGTGTCCAGCACCCGCCCGGACTACAGCTCCCGGCAAGCGATGCGCCAGGACACGCAGCCTGGGCGGCGGCCGGACTACAACTCCCGGCAAGCAATGCGCCGCCTCTCCCGGACACCTAACTACGGCGGCTGCAGGACTACAACTCCCCGGCAGGCCGTGCGCCGCCCCAGCAGACACCCATCCTGGGCGGCGGCCGGACTACAGTTCCCGGCAGCCCGTGCGCCGCTCCAGCAGACACCCATCCTGGGCGGCGGCCGGACTACAGTTCCGGCAGCCCGTGCGCCGCCCGCTCGCGCGCGGAGCCTGCCGGGAGGGACGTTTGTCCAATGGGCGACGGCTCCGGCTGCGTTGGAGGCGGGGCGGCGGGCGGAGCCGGGCCGGCCCCATTCATTGCGGCGGCAGCGGGCGGGGGTCCCGGGCTCCGACCATGGAGGCGCTCATCCCGGTCATCAACAAGCTGCAGGACGTGTTCAACACGGTGGGCGCCGACATCATCCAGCTGCCGCAGATCGTCGTGGTGGGCACGCAGGTGAGCGCGGCGGCGGCGCGGCGGGGCCTGCTCGGCGCCCACGGCCTGGACGGCCCCGGCGGGCAGATGCGGCGGGCGCGGGGCGGGCGCGGCGGGCGCGGGGCGGGCCTGGCGGCGGGGCCGGGCCGGGCCGGGCCGGGCGCGGCTTGGCCGGGGGCCGGGGCTGCCAAGGGCACCTGGGGACGCGGGCCGCGGGCCCCGCCTGCTCCCGGCTCGCCTGCGCCGCTGTGCTGGGCCGCGGGGCACCGGCGAGGCCGGGCCGGGGCGGGGGGGGGTGCGGGGCCGGCGCAGGGGCTGCCCCAGGTGCAGGGGGCGGGGCGGGGTCGGGGTCGGCCCCAGGTGCGGCTGCTCCCTCCCGTTCTGCGGGGGCTCCCGCGCCCTCGGTGCTGGGCCGGGGTCTACTTCGGCACGGGGCTGCTTCTGCAGAACTGCCAGTGTAGCCGTGTGGGACCCCGCGCGCCCCCTGTCAGAACTGGGCCGTCCCGACAGCGCCCCGGGCTCTGCTGGCCGTGGAGGCCTTGAGCACTGGCCACTCACTGGCCGTGGGATGGTTACTGGCCACAGGATGGTCACTGGCCACACTCACTGGCCGCGGGATGGTCACTGGCCACACTCACTGGCCGTGGGATGGTCACTGGCCACAGGATGGTCACTGGCCACACTCACTGGCCGCGGGATGGTCACTGGCCACACTCACTGGCCGCGGGATGGTCACTGACCACACTCACTGGCTGCGGGATGGTCACTGGCCACACTCACTGGCCACGAGATGGTCACTGGCCACACTCACTGGCAGCGGGGATGGTCACTGGCCACACTCACTGGCAGCGGGATGGTCACTGACCACACTCACTGGCCACAGGATGGTCACTAGCCACACTCACTGGCCGCTGGATGGGCCACTGGCCACTCACTGTCCGCTGGGTGGTCACTGACCACACTCACTGGCTGCGGGATGGTCACTGGCCACACTTACTGGCTGCGAGATGGTCACTGGCCACACTCACTGGCCTTTGGGCGTGTCCCTGACCTGGGTAGTTGTTGGTCTGGAAGGACCCCGCAGCAGTGGGGTAGGCCTACTCGGGAGAATCCGCACAGCCCCTTCCCCTTCTCTGAGGCCCCCAGACTCGGGGGATCAAGTAGTTGATCCTAAGTGTCCTTAAGGGTGATTGTTGATCCTTAAGTGTCCTGAAATGGTGAGTGTTCGCTGTAGGTGGGGCTGTAGCACTGCACGGGCTTTGTCTCTGGAGGTGGAGGTGCTGTGGGTTCATCTCGGGACTCTCGGTGAGTTACTGGGACCCTCGGGAGGGTTAGAGTGTGGGTTCATCTTGGGCTCATCAGGGAGTTACGGGACCCTTGGGGGTTTAGAGCCCGTGGGTTCATCTCGCGGCTCTCGGGGATTACTGGGACCCTCCCCTCAGGGTTCACCGCGGCCACACTGGCCTGTCTGCACCTTCCCCTCAGGGTTCACCCCCCCAAACTAGCCTGTCTGCACCTTCTCCTCAGGGTTCACACCCCACACTGGCCTGTCTGCGCCTTCCCCTCAGGGTTCACACCCCACACTGGCCTGTCTGCACCTTCTCCTCAGGGTTCACCCCCACACTAGCCTGTCTGCACCTTCCCTCAGGGTTCACACCCCACACTGGCCTGTCTGCACCTTCCCCTCAGGGTTCACACGGACACACTGGCCTGTCTGCGCCTTCCCCTCAGGGTTCACACTCCCACACTGGCCTGTCGGCGCCTTCCCCTCAGGGTTCACCCCCCCACACTGGCCTGTCTGCACCTTCTCCTCAGGGTTCACACCCCACACTGGCCTGTCTGCACCTTCCCCTCAGGGTTCACCCCCCCCACACTGGCCTGTCTGCACCTTCCCCTCAGGGTTCACACCCCACACTGGCCTGTCTGCACCTTCCCCTCAGGGTTCACACCCCACACTGGCCTGTCTGCGCCTACCCCTCAGGGTTCACACCCCACACTGGCCTGTCTGCGCCTTCCCCTCAGGGTTCACACCCCCCACACTGGCCTGTCTGCGCCTTCCCCTCAGGGTTCACACCCCCACACTGGCCTGTCTGCACCTTCCCCTTAGGGTTCACCCCCCCCCACACTGGCCTGTCTGCGCCTTCCCTCAGGGTTCACCCCCTACACTGGCCTGTCTGCGCCTTCCCTTCAGGGTTCACTCCCCCACACTGGCCTGTCTGCACCTTCCCCTCAGGGTTCACACCCCCCACACTGGCCTGTCTGCGCTCCCCCTAAGGGTTCACCCCCTACACTGGCCTGTCTGCGCCTTCCCCCTCAGGGTTCACTCCCCCCCACACTGGCCTGTCTGCACCTTCCCCTCAGGGTTCACACCCCCCCACACTGGCCTGTCTGCGCCTTCCCCTCAGGGTTCACACCCCACACTGGCCTGTCTGCACCTTCCCCTCAGGGTTCACTCCCCCACACTGGCCTGTCTGCACCTTCCCCTCAGGGTTCACACCCCCACACTGGCCTGTCTGCACCTTCCCCTCAGGGTTCACCCCCCTACACTGGCCTGTCTGCACCTTCCCCTCAGGGTTCACCCCCCCACACTGGCCTGTCTGCACCTTCCCCTCAGGGTTCACCCCCCCACACTGGCCTGTCTGCGCCTTCCCCACAGGGTTCACACACCCACACTGGCCTGTCTGCGCCTTCCCTCAGGGTTCACACCCCACACTGGCCTGTCTGCGCCTTCCCCTCAGGGTTCCACACCCCCACACTGGCCTGTCTGCACCTTCCCTCAGGGTTCACACCCCCACACTGGCCTGTCTGTACCTTCCCCTAGGGTTCACCCCCCCACACTGGCCTGTCTGCGCCTTCCCCTCAGGGTTCACCCCCTACACTGGCCTGTGTGCGCCTTCCCTCAGGGTTCACTCCCCCACACTGGCCTGTCAGCACCTTCCCCTTAGGGTTCACCCCCACACTGGCCTGTCTGCGCCTTCCCCTCAGGGTTCACACCCCACACTGGCCTGTCTGCGCCTTCCCCTCAGGGTTCACTCCCCCCACACTGGCCTGTCTGCGCCTTCCCCTCAGGGTTCACCCCCCTACACTGGCCTGTCAGCACCTTCCCCTCAGGGTTCACCCCCCCCCACACTGGCCTGTCTGTGCCTTCCCCTCAGGGTTCACACCCCACACTGGCCTGTCTGCGCCTTCCCTCAGGGTTCCACACCCCCACACTGGCCTGTCTGCACCTTCCCCTTAGGGTTCACCCCCCACACTGGCCTGTCTGCGCCTTCCCCTCAGGGTTCACACCCCACACAGGCCTGTATGCCTTCCCTCAGGGTTCACCCCCCCACACTGGCCTGTCTGCGCCTTCCCCTCAGGGTTCACCCCCCCCCTACACTGGCCTGTCAGCACCTTCCCCTCAGGGTTCACCCCCCCCCCACACTGGCCTGTCTGTGCCTTCCCCTCAGGGTTCACCCCCACACTAGCCTGTCTGTGCCTTCCCTCAGGGTTCACCCCCACACTAGCCTGTCTGTGCCTTCCCCTCAGGGTTCACCCCCCCACACTAGCCTGTCTGTGCCTTCCCCTCAGGGTTCACCCCCACACTAGCCTGTCTGCGCCTTCCCCTCAGGGTTCACACCCCACACTGGCCTGTCTGCACCTTCCCCTCAGGGTTCACACCCCCACACTGGCCTGTCAGCACCTTCCCCTCAGGGTTCACACCCCCACACTGGCCTGTCTCGCGCCTACCCCTCAGGGTTCACACCCCACACTGGCCTGTCTGTGCCTTCCCTCAGGGTTCACACCCCCCCACACTGGCCTGTCTGCACCTTCCCTTAGGGTTCACCCCCCCACACTGGCCTGTCTGCGCCTTCCCCTCAGGGTTCACCCCCTACACTGGCCTGTCTGCGCCTTCCCCTCAGGGTTCACTCCCCCACACTGGCCTGTCTGCTTCCCCCTCAGGGTTCACACCCCACACTGGCCTGTCTGCGCCTTCCCCTCAGGGTTCACACCCCCACACTGGCCTGTCTGCGCCTTCCCCTCAGGGTTCACTCCCCCACACTGGCCTGTCTGCACCTTCCCCTCAGGGTTCCACACCCCCACACTGGCCTGTCTGCGCCTACCCCTCAGGGTTCACACCCCACACTGGCCTGTCTGCCTTCCCCTCAGGGTTCACACCCCCCACACTGGCCTGTCTGCACCTTCCCCTTAGGGTTCACCCCCACACTGGCCTGTGGGCGCCTTCCCCTCAGGGTTCACCCCCTACACTGGCCTGTCTGCGCCTTCCCCTCAGGGTTCACTCCCCACACTGGCCTGTCTGCACCTTCCCCTCAGGGTTCACACCCCCCCACACTGGCCTGTCTGCGCCTTCCCCTCAGGGTTCACCCCCCACACTGGCCTGTCTGCACCTTCCCCTCAGGGTTCACTCCCCCCACACTGGCCTGTCTGCACCTTCCCCTTAGGGTTCACCCCCCCCACACTGGCCTGTCTGCGCCTTCCCCTCAGGGTTCACACCCCACACTGGCCTGTCTGCGCCTTCCCCTCAGGGTTCACCCCCCCACACTGGCCTGTCTGCACCTTCCCCTCAGGGTTCACCCCCACACTGGCCTGTCTGCACCTTCCCTCAGGGTTCACCCCCCCACACTGGCCTGTCTGCGCCTTCCCCACAGGGTTCACACCCCCCACACTGGCCTGTCAGCACCTTCCCCTCAGGGTTCACCCCCCACCCACACTGGCCTGTCTGTGCCTTCCCCTCAGGGTTCACCCCCACACTAGCCTGTCTGTGCCTTCCCTCAGGGTTCACCCCCCACACTAGCCTGTCTGTGCCTTCCCCTCAGGGTTCACCCCCCCCACACTAGCCTGTCTGTGCCTTCCCCTCAGGGTTCACCCCCACACTAGCCTGTCTGTGCCTTCCCCTCAGGGTTCACCCCCACACTAGCCTGTCTGCGCCTTCCCCTCAGGGTTCACACCCCACACTGGCCTGTCTGCACCTTCCCTCAGGGTTCACACCCCCACACTTGCCTGTCTGCGCCTTCCTCAGGGTTCACACCCCACACTGGCCTGTCGGCGCCTTCCCCTCAGGGTTCACCCCCCCACACTGGCCTGTCTGCACCTTCCCCTCAGGGTTCACACCCCCCACACTGGCCTGTCTGCACCTTCCCCTCAGGGTTCACACCCCCACACTGGCCTGTCTTCGCCTACCCCTCAGGGTTCACACCCCACACTGGCCTGTCTGCGCCTTCCCCCTCAGGGTTCACACCCCCACATTGGCCTGTCTGCACCTTCCCCTTAGGGTTCACCCCCCCACACTGGCCTGTCTGCGCCTTCCCTCAGGGTTCACCCCCTACACTGGCCTGTCTGCGCCTTCCCTCAGGGTTCACTCCCCCCCACTGGCCTGTCTGCACCTTCCCCTCAGGGTTCACACCCCCACACTGGCCTGTCTGCGCCTTCCCTCAGAGTTCACCCCCCCACACTGGCCTGTCTGTGCCTTCCCCTCAGGGTTCACCCCCCACACTTGCCTGTCTGTGCCTTCGCCTCAGGGTTCACCCCCCACACTAGCCTGTCTGTGCCTTCCCCTCAGGGTTCACCCCCCCCACACTAGCCTGTCTGTGCCTTCCCCTCAGGGTTCACACCCCACACTAGCCTGTCTGCCTTCCCCTCAGGGTTCACACCCCACAATGGCCTGTCTGCGCCTTCCCCTCAGGGTTCACACCCCACACTGGCCTGTCGCACCTTCTCCTCAGGGTTCACCCCCCACACTAGCCTGTCTGCACCTTCCCTCAGGGTTCACACCCCACACTGGCCTGTCTGCACCTTCCCCTCAGGGTTCACACGGACACACTGGCCTGTCTGCGCCTTCCCCTCAGGGTTCACACCCGCACACTGGCCTGTCGGCGCCTTCCCCTCAGGGTTCACCCCCCCCACACTGGCCTGTCTGCACCTTCCCCTCAGGGTTCACACCCCCACACTGGCCTGTCTGCACCTTCCCCTCAGGGTTCACCCCCTACACTGGCCTGTCTGCGCCTTCCCCTCAGGGTTCACTCCCCCACACTGGCCTGTCTGCACCTTCCCCTCTGGGTTCACACCCCCACACTGGCCTGTCTGCGCCTTCCCCCTCAGGGTTCACACCCCACACTGGCCTGTCTGCGCCTTCCCCTCAGGGTTCACACCCCACACTGGCCTGTCTGCGGCTTCCCCTCAGGGTTCACACCCCACACTGGCCTGTCTGCACCTTTCCCTTAGGGTTCACCCCCCACACTGGCCTGTCTGCGCCTTCCCCTCAGGGTTCACCCCCCTACACTGGCCTGTCTGGCCTTCCCTTCAGGGTTCACTCCCCCCACACTGGCCTGTCTGCACCTTCCCTCAGGGTTCACCCCCCCCCACACTGGCCTGTCTGCGCCTTCCCCTCAGGGTTCACCCCCTACACTGGCCTGTCTGCGCCTTCCCCTCAGGGTTCACTCCCCCCACACTGGCCTGTCTGCACCTTCCCCTCAGGGTTCCACACCCCCACACTGGCCTGTCTGCGCCTTCCCCTCAGGGTTCACACCCCACACTGGCCTGTCTGCACCTTCCCCTCAGGGGTTCACTCCCCCCACACTGGCCTGTCTGCACCTTCCCCTCAGGGTTCACACCCCACACTGGCCTGTCTGCACCTTCCCCTCAGGGTTCACCCCCCTACACTGGCCTGTCTGCACCTTCCCTCAGGGTTCACCCCCCCCCACACTGGCCTGTCTGCACCTTCCCCTCAGGGTTCACCCCCCCACACTGGCCTGTCTGCGCCTTCCCCACAGGGTTCACACACCCACACTGGCCTGTCTGCGCCTTCCCCTCAGGGTTCACACCCCACACTGGCCTGTCTGCGCCTTCCCTCAGCGTTCACACCCCACACTGGCCTGTCTGCACCTTCCCTCAGGGTTCACACCCCCACACTGGCCTGTCTGTACCTTCCCCTAGGGTTCACCCCCACACTGGCCTGTCTGCGCCTTCCCCTCAGGGTTCACCCCCTACACTGGCCTGTCTGCGCCTTCCCTCAGGGTTCACCCCCCCCCCCCCACACTGGCCTGTCAGCACCTTCCCCTTAGGGTTCACCCCCCCCCCACTGGCCTGTCTGCGCCTTCCCCTCAGGGTTCACCCCCCCTACACTGGCCTGTCTGCGCCTTCCCTCAGGGTTCACACCCCACACTGGCCTGTCTGCGCCTTCCCCTCAGGGTTCACACCCCACACTGGCCTGTCTGCGCCTTCCCCCCTCAGGGTTCTCTCCCCCACACTGGCCTGTCTGCACCTTCCCCTCAGGGTTCACACCCCCCACACTGGCCTGTCTGCGCCTACCCCTCAGGGTTCACACCCCACACTGGCCTGTCTGCGCCTTCCCCTCAGGGTTCACACCCCCCCACACTGGCCTGTCTGCACCTTCCCTTAGGGTTCACCCCCCCACACTGGCCTGTCGCGCCTTCCCCCTCAGGGTTCACCCCCTACACTGGCCTGTCTGCGCCTTCCCCTCAGGGTTCACTCCCCCCACACTGGCCTGTCTGCACCTTCCCCTCAGGGTTCACACCCCCACACTGGCCTGTCTGCGCCTTCCCCTCAGGGTTCACCCCCCACACTGGCCTGTCTGCACCTTCCCCTCAGGGTTCACTCCCCACACTGGCCTGTCTGCACCTTCCCCTTAGGGTTCACCCCCCCACACTGGCCTGTCTGCGCCTTCCCCTCAGGGTTCACACCCGACACAGGCCTGTCTGCGCCTTCCCCTCAGGGTTCACCCCCCCACACTGGCCTGTCTGGCCTTCCCTCAGGGTTCACCCCCCTACACTGGCCTGTCAGCACCTTCCCCTCAGGGTTCACCCCCCACACTGGCCTGTCTGTGCCTTCCCTCAGGGTTCACCCCCACACTAGCCTGTCTGTGCCTTCCCCTCAGGGTTCACCCCCCCACACTAGCCTGTCTGTGCCTTCCCCTCAGGGTTCACCCCCACACTAGCCTGTCTGTGCCTTCCCCTCAGGGTTCACCCCCCACACTGGCCTGTCTGCGCCTTCCCCTCAGGGTTCACACCCCACACTGGCCTGTCTGCACCTTCCCCTCAGGGTTCACACCCCCCCACACTGGCCTGTCAGCACCTTCCCCTCAGGGTTCACACCGCCACACTGGCCTGTCTGCGCCTACCCCTCAGGGTTCACACCCACACTGGCCTGTCTGCGCCTTCCCCTCAGGGTTCACACCCCCACACTGGCCTGTCTGCACCTTCCCCTTAGGGTTCACCCCCCACACTGGCTTGTCTGCCTTCCCCTCAGGGTTCACCCCCTACACTGGCCTGTCTGCCTTCCCCTCAGGGTTCACTCCCCCACACTGGCCTGTCTGCACCTTCCCCTCAGGGTTCACACCCCCACACTGGCCTGTCTGCGCCTTCCCCTCAGGGTTCACACCCCACACTGGCCTGTCTGCGCCTTCCCCTCAGGGTTCACACCCCCACACTGGCCTGTCTGCGCCTTCCCCTCAGGGTTCACTCCCCCACACTGGCCTGTCTGCACCTTCCCTCAGGGTTCACACCCCCCACACTGGCCTGTCTGCGCCTACCCCTCCAGGGTTCACACCCCACACTGGCCTGTCTGCGCCTTCCCTCAGGGTTCACACCCCCACACTGGCCTGTCTGCACCTTCCCCTTAGGGTTCACCCCCACACTGGCCTGTGCGAGCCTTCCCCTCAGGGTTCACCCCCTACACTGGCCTGTCTGCGCCTTCCCCTCAGGGTTCACTCCCCACACTGGCCTGTCTGCACCTTCCCCTCAGGGTTCACACCCCCACACTGGCCTGTCTGCGCCTTCCCCTCAGGGTTCACCCCCCCACACTGGCCTGTCTGCACCTTCCCTCAGGGTTCACTCCCCACACTGGCCTGTCTGCACCTTCCCCTTAGGGTTCACCCCCCACACTGGCCTGTCTGCGCCTTCCCCTCAGGGTTCACACCCCACACTGGCCTGTCTGCGCCATCCCCCTCAGGGTTCACCCCCCCACACTGGCCTGTCTGCACCTTCCCCTCAGGGTTCACCCCCCCACACTGGCCTGTCTGCACCTTCCCTCAGGGTTCACCCCCCACACTGGCCTGTCTGGGCCTTCCCCACAGGGTTCACACCCCCCCACACTGGCCTGTCAGCACCTTCCCCTCAGGGTTCACCCCCCCCACACTGGCCTATCTGTGCCTTCCCCTCAGGGTTCACCCCCCCACACTAGCCTGTCTGTGCCTTCCCCCTCAGGGTTCACCCCCCACACTAGCCTGTCTGTGCCTTCCCCTCAGGGTTCACCCCCCACACTAGCCTGTCTGTGCCTTCCCCTCAGGGTTCACCCCCCCACACTAGCCTGTCTGTGCCTTCCCCTCAGGGTTCACCCCCCCACACTAGCCTGTCTGCGCCTTCCCCTCAGGGTTCACAACCCACACTGGCCTGTCTGCACCTTCCCCTCAGGGTTCACACCCCCACACTTGCCTGTCTGCGCCTTCCCTCAGGGTTCACACCCCCACACTGGCCTGTCGGCGCCTTCCCTCAGGGTTCACCCCCCCCACACTGGCCTGTCTGCACCTTCCCCTCAGGGTTCACACCCCACACTGGCCTGTCTGCACCTTCCCCTCAGGGTTCACACCCCCCCACACTGGCCTGTCTGCGCCTACCCCTCAGGGTTCACACCCCACACTGGCCTGTCTGCGCCTTCCCCTCAGGGTTCACACCCCCCACATTGGCCTGTCTGCACCTTCCCCTTAGGGTTCACCCCCCCCCACACTGGCCTTTCTGCGCCTTCCCTCAGGGTTCACCCCCTACACTGGCCTGTCTGCGCCTTCCCTCAGGGTTCACTCCCCACACTGGCCTGTCTGCACCTTCCCTCAGGGTTCCACACCCCCACACTGGCCTGTCTGCGCCTTCCCTCAGAGTTCACCCCCCCACACTGGCCTATCTGTGCCTTCCCCTGAGGGTTCACCCCCCACACTTGCCTGTCTGTGCCTTCCCCTCAGGGTTCACCCCCACACTAGCCTGTCTGTGCCTTCCCCTCAGGGTTCACCCCCACACTAGCCTGTCTGTGCCTTCCCCTCAGGGTTCACACCCCACACTAGCCTGTCTGCGCCTTCCCCTCAGGGTTCACACCCCACACTGGCCTGTCTGCGCCTTTCCCTCAGGGTTCACACCCCCACACTGGCCTGTCTGCACCTTCTCCTCAGGGTTCACCCCCCACACTAGCCTGTCTGCACCTTCCCTCAGGGTTCACACCCCACACTGGCCTGTCTGCACCTTCCCCTCAGGGTTCCCACGGACACACTGGCCTGTCTGCGCCTTCCCCTCAGGGTTCACACCCCCCACACTGGCCTGTCGGCGCCTTCCCCTCAGGGTTCACCCCCCCACACTGGCCTGTCTGCACCTTCCCCTCAGGGTTCACACCCCCACACTGGCCTGTCTGCACCTTCCCCTCAGGGTTCACCCCCTACACTGGCCTGTCTGCGCCTTCCCCTCAGGGTTCACTCCCCCACACTGGCCTGTCTGCACCTTCCCCTCAGGGTTCACACCCCCACACTGGCCTGTCTGCGCCTTCCCTTCAGGGTTCACACCCCACACTGGCCTGTCTGCACCTTCCCCTCAGGGTTCACTCCCCCCCACACTGGCCTGTCTGCACCTTCCCCTCAGGGTTCACACCCCCACACTGGCCTGTCTGCACCTTCCCCTCAGGGTTCACCCCCTACACTGGCCTGTCTGCACCTTCCCCTCAGGGTTCACCCCCCCCACACTGGCCTGTCTGCACCTTCCCCTCAGGGTTCACCCCCCCACACTGGCCTGTTCGCCTTCCCCACAGGGTTCACACCCCACACTGGCCTGTCTGCGCCTTCCCCTCAGGGTTCACACCCCACACTGGCCTGTCTGCGCCTTCCCCTCAGGGTTCACACCCCCCACACTGGCCTGTCTGCACCTTCCCTCAGGGTTCACACCCCCCACACTGGCCTGTCTGTACCTTCCCCTTAGGGTTCACCCCCCACACTGGCCTGTCTGCGCCTTCCCCTCAGGGTTGACCCCCTACACTGGCCTGTCTGCGCCTTCCCCTCAGGGTTCACCCTCCCACACTGGCCTGTCAGCACCTTCCCCTTAGGGTTCACCCCCCCACACTGGCCTGTCTGCGCTTCCCCTCAGGGTTCACACCCTACACTGGCCTGTCTGCGCCTTCCCCTCAGGGTTCACCCCCCCACACTGGCCTGTCTGCGCCTTCCCCTCAGGGTTCACCCCCCCTACACTGGCCTGTCAGCACCTTCCCCTCAGGGTTCACCCCCCCACACTGGCCTGTCTGCGCCTTCCCCTCAGGGTTCCACACCCCCCACACTGGCCTGTCTGCACCTTCCCCTTAGGGTTCACCCCCCCACACTGGCCTGTCTCGCCTTCCCCTCAGGGTTCACACCCCACACTGGCCTGTCTGCGCCTTCCCCTCAGGGTTCACCCCCACACTGGCCTGTCTGCGCCTTCCCCTCAGGGTTCACCCCCCTACACTGGCCTGTCTGCACCTTCCCCTCAGGGTTCACCCCCACACACTGGCCTGTCTGTGCCTTCCCCTCAGGGTTCACCCCCCCACACTAGCCTGTCTGTGCCTTCCCCTCAGGGTTCACCCCCCCACACTAGCCTGTCTGTGCCTTCCCCTCATGGTTCACCCCCACACTAGCCTGTCTGTGCCTTCCCCTCAGGGTTCACCCCCCCACACTAGCCTGTCTCGCCTTCCCCTCAGGGTTCACACCCCACACTGGCCTGTCTGCGCCTTCCCCTCAGGGTTCACACCCCACACTGGCCTGTCTGCACCTTCTCCTCAGGGTTCACCCCCCACACTAGCCTGTCTGCACCTTCCACTCAGGGTCCACACCCCACACTGGCCTGTCTGCACCTTCCCCTCAGGGTTCACACGGACACACTGGCCTGTCTCGCGCCTTCCCCTCAGGGTTCACACCCCCACACTGGCCTGTCGGCGCCTTCCCCTCAGGGTTCACCCCCCACACTGGCCTGTCTGCACCTTCCCCTCAGGGTTCACACCCCCACACTGGCCTGTCTGCACCTTCCCCCTCAGGGTTCACCCCCCCACACTGGCCTGTCTGCCTTCCCTCAGGGTTCACTCCCCCACACTGGCCTGTCTGCACCTTCCCCTCAGGGTTCACACCCCCACCCTGGCCTGTCTGCGCCTTCCCCTCAGGGTTCACCCCCTACACTGGCCTGTCTGCGCCTTCCCTCAGGGTTCACTCCCCACACTGGCCTGTCTGCACCTTCCCTCAGGGTTCACACCCCCACACTGGCCTGTCTGCGCCTTCCCCTCAGGGTTCACACCCCACACTGGCCTGTCTGCACCTTCCCTCAGGGTTCACTCCCCCACACTGGCCTGTCTGCACCTTCCCCTCAGGGTTCACACCCCCACACTGGCCTGTCTGCACCTTCCCCTCAGGGTTCACCCCCCTACACTGGCCTGTCTGCACCTTCCCTCAGGGTTCACCCCCCCACACTGGCCTGTCTGCACCTTCCCCTCAGGGTTCACCCCCCCACACTGGCCTGTCTCGCCTTCCCCACAGGGTTCACACCCCCACACTGGCCTGTCTGCGCCTTCCCCTCAGGGTTCACACCCCACACTGGCCTGTCTGCGCCTTCCCCTCAGGGTTCCACACCCCACACTGGCCTGTCTGTACCTTCCCCTTAGGGTTCACCCCCACACTGGCCTGTCTGCGCCTTCCCTCAGGGTTCACCCCCCTACACTGGCCTGTCTGCGCCTTCCCCTCAGGGTTCACCCCCCCCACACTGGCCTGTCAGCACCTTCCCCTTAGGGTTCACCCCCCCACACTGGCCTGTCTGCGCCTTCCCCTCAGGGTTCACACCCCACACTGGCCTGTCTGCGCCTTCCCCTCAGGGTTCACCCCCCCCACACTGGCCTGTCTGCGCCTTCCCCTCAGGGTTCACCCCCTACACTGGCCTGTCAGCACCTTCCCCTCAGGGTTCACCCCCCCCACACTGGCCTGTCTGTGCCTTCCCCTCAGGGTTCACACCCCACACTGGCCTGTCTGCGCCTTCCCTCAGGGTTCACACCCCCCACACTGGCCTGTCTGCACCTTCCCCTTAGGGTTCACCCCCCCACACTGGCCTGTCTGCGCCTTCCCCTCAGGGTTCACACCCCACACTGGCCTGTCTGCGCCTTCCCCTCAGGGTTCACCCCCCACACTGGCCTGTCAGCACCTTCCCCTCAGGGTTCACCCCCCCCCACACTGGCCTGTCTGTGCCTTCCCCTCAGGGTTCACCCCCCCACACTAGCCTGTCTTCGCCTTCCCCTCAGGGTTCACACCCCACACTGGCCTGTCTGCACCTTCCCCTCAGGGTTCACACCCCCCCACACTGGCCTGTCAGCACCTTCCCCTCAGGGTTCACCCCCCCCACTGGCCTGTCTGCGCCTTCCCCTCAGGGTTCACCCCCCCCACACTGGCCTGTCTGCGCCTTCCCCTCAGGGTTCACCCCCCTACACTGGCCTGTCAGCACCTTCCCCTCAGGGTTCACCCCTCCCCACACTGGCCTGTCTGTGCCTTCCCTCAGGGTTCACCCCCCCACACTAGCCTGTCTGTGCCTTCCCCTCAGGGTTCACCCCCCCACACTAGCCTGTCTGTGCCTTCCCTCAGGGTTCACCCCCACACTAGCCTGTCTGTGCCTTCCCCTCAGGGTTCACCCCCCCACACTAGCCTGTCTGCGCCTTCCTCTCAGGGTTCACACCCCCACACTGGCCTGTCTGCACCTTCCCCTCAGGGTTCACACCCCACACTGGCCTGTCTACGCCTTCCCCCTTAGGGTTCACACGGCCACATTGGCCTGTCTGCGCCTTCCCCTCAGGGTTCACCCCCCCCCACACTAGCCTGTCTGTGCCTTCCCCTCAGGGTTCACCCCCCCACACTAGCCTGTTTACGCCTTCCCCTCAGGGTTCACACGGCCACACTGGCCTGTCTGCGCCTTCCCCTCAGGGTTCCCCCTACACTGGCCTGTCTGTGCCTTCTCCTCAGGGTTCACACCCCCACACTGGCCTGTCTACACCTTCCCCACATGGTTCATACCCCCACACTGGCCTGTCTACACCTTTCCCACAGGGTTCACACCCCCACACTGGCCTGTCTGCGCCTTCTCCTCAGGGTTCACACCCCACACTAGCCTGTCTACACCTTCCCCACAGGGTTCACACCCCCACACTGGCCTGTCTACACCTTTCCCACAGGGTTCACACCCCTACACTGGCCTGTCTGCCTTCTCCTCAGGGTTCACACCCCCCACACTGGCCTGTCTACACCTTCCCCACAGGGTTCACACCCCTACACTGGCCTGTCTGCGCCTTCCCCTCAGGGTTCACACCCCCACACTGGCCTGTCTGCGCCTTCTCCTCAGGGTTCACACCCCCACATTGGCCTGTCTGCACCTTCCCCTCAGGGTATGTCTGGTCTGACTAGGGTTCTGCCCTCTTCCCTGCGCCTGTGCTGTCAGTACCATTTGTAGGCGAGGCTGGCCTTTCCTGACACTGTCTGGCCCCTGGTCTCCCAGAGCGGCTGGCTCTGGAGGTGCAGGTTACTTCTGGGTCTCTGCTCTGGCCCGTGTCTCTGCTCTCTCTCAGCGCTGTCAGCATCACCAGAGCTTGGTGGCATGTTTTACAGCCAAAATGTTCGAGTTTCCAACCTCCCTCTAGAGGCTTGTTATTGCGCTTTGGGGCCCTTGGTCAGTCACTGCACGTGGATTTTAGACTCCCTCGCTCACTGCGCACTGGGCAGTTTCTGTATGGATTATGGATTGCCCGGTGACTCGGTGTTGGCTCCTAGTGACCTTCTGCTGCCCAGAGTGTCCGTGCCTCAGGCCTGTGGTGCCCTCCTGAGCCTTGGCTGCACCAGGACCCCTTACCCGTGCGGGGCCGAGGAACGGGCCCCTGCGCTCTCGGTCTCGCCCTTTCACAGGCTTTCGAGGCCTGGAGTGACTCAGCCGCCGCTCAGGCTCTGTTGGTTGCGGGCGGCTGGACTGAGACTGGGAGCGTGTCCCAGGCAGATATGAGGGGCCCACGCGGGTCTCGTTCATTCAGGGCCGGGGAGCCCCTCCCTTACACCCCCATAGCCGGGCTCTGGGCACCAGGAATGACCCTGACGCAGTCGGGTGGCTCTGCCGCCGTGGTCCAGCTGTGCGCGATGCACAGTCATCTCTGGGCTCTATCTCCCGGATGCCCCTTCCTGTCGGTCTCGCCTGCTGTCCGCCTGCCTTCTCTCTCGGGATGGCTTTCGTCTGTGGCCTTTTATTCCTTGCTCGCCCACATTTGGAGATGGCTCGTCTTGAACGTGCCCTTGGTCTGGCAGCGCCTGTGCTGGGGGCCAGACCCCGAGGACGGGGCGTTTCTGCCAGGTCCTGATTCTTCACCAGCGTCGTATCGATCGTGGATCAGTCACCGAGATCTCTCGCCGGTGTCGGCTCCATTCCCAGGTGTTTGGGGTTTGTGGCCCACCCAGCGAGCTCAGGCCTGCCCTGACTGCCCTGATTGATCGTTCCTGGTGCTCCGGACCCTGTGGGGTGTAGGCGGGGGCCTCCCCTGCGGTACCACCTCAGGTGTTCCATCTTGTGGGTGAGCTATAAACGGGCTCGTCTCATTTTCTTCTCTGTCCTCTGCTGTGCGCCAGAGAGTTGTAAAGTTGTAAAAGGATTTTGCATCTTGTCACTCTATTTTAGTTTATTTTTTTGCTTTTTGGGTCACACCTGGCAATGCTTGAGTTACTCCTGGCTCTGCGCTCAGGAATTACTTGTGGGGGTACTCAGGGGACCCTATGGGATGCCGGGGATTGAACCCAGGTCAGCTGCATGCAAAAGCAAACGCCCTCCGCTATGCTGTCGCTCCTGTCCTCCTGCCACTCTTTAAATTCAGAAAATTCCGGTAGAAAAAGGCCCTGGAACAGGTCAGGAACTGTCGGCAGTGCTCGAGCTGCGCCCCTGGTGGTCGGGCAGGGGGTCTCTAGTCCAGCCTGCACCGGGTGGGGCCTCTCAGACCCGCTTGTGCACTGCTGCCAGCGTGGTCACCGCAGCGTGAGCCGGACATTGGGTCCCCGCGTGGGGTGGACAGTGGTCCTGTGAGGGGCAGGCAGTGGGTCCCCATGAGGGACATTGGGTCCCCGCGTGGGGTGGACAGAGGGCCCCTGAGAGCGGTGGACAGTGCATGGTCCCTGCCTGCAGAGGTGTTGGGGTGGGGTCATTTCCTGCCCTGTGGCGTTGGTGTGCAGCCCGCGGTGCCAGCTCCCGTGTCCTTCCTCCAGAGCAGCGGGAAGAGCTCAGTGCTGGAGAGCCTGGTGGGCGGGACCTGCCTCCCGCGGGGCACCGGCATCGTCGCGGAGGCCCCTGATCCTGCAGCTGGTGCATGTGGCGCCTGAGGACAAGCGGAAGAGCGCCGGCGAGGACCACGGTGCGTGCTGGGCCGAGCCCCCCAGGACCGAGTGTCCCGAGGCATTTCCTGTGCTGGGCCGAGGCCCCCTCTCGGCCAAGGTCCCGAGGCTTGTCCTGTGCTGGGCCGAGCCCCCTCCCCCAGGGCCAAGGTCCTGAGGCCTTTCCACTTCCCCAGGCCTGGAGCCCCTGATGCTTTTCTGGGCCGGTGTCGCCTAAGGGTTGGCTCGGCTCAGTTCTTCCCCTGCCCCGCCTGGTGTCACCCCCGTTCTTGGCTCTGTAGGCTCACAGGCGCCCCTGCCTGCAGCCTCCCTAGTGCTGTGCCCTGCAGCCCTGTCCAAGGGCCCCGCTGCCCATGGAGCGGCTGGGGTGCGTGGGCACTGTCGGGCTGTGCAGGCGCAGTGGGGGTGTGGGAGCACTGGGGGGTGGGGTCGGTTGCTGGGTGCAGGGGCATCCTGTCCTGGCCTGGGCTCTCTGGCCTCTGTTTGGTCCTGAATCACTGCTTGGGGTCGGTCTGCGGCCACCTCGTAGGGTTTATCCCGACTCAATGGAGCAATTCACCAGCCGCACTTGGACTAGACCAGGAGGCTGGGCACAGCCTTGTGCCCAATCCTCACCTGTGGCTGGAGCAGGTGGAGCCGAGAGCCTTCTCTGCCCACTGGGCCATGCCCGGCCTGGGCAGCGTGTTTGGTCCATGCCTCGCCATGCCAGGCTTTCAGTCGCTCTGCCTGAGGTTCTACATGTGAGCTGCCCAGCTCAGCTCCTGCTGGCCTCGGGGAAGGAGCGGGCGCCGCTGCAGGGCTGCAGACAGCCGGTGTCAGGCCAGGCGGCATCTCTGCCGGCGGTGAGGCCACACCGGGCCCCATCTTCCTAAAGCAGCGTCCCGGTGGAGGCTTAGCTTGAACCTGGAGCACCGTGGCCAGCCCCCTGCCCCTCTGTGATGTCCACCTGGGGCAGAATTCAGGAGGAAGCGGGTCAGCGCCGTGAGCACTGTCAGGGAGTTGCCAGAGCCCTGGGAGCTGGAGCGCAGCCGATGTCTTGGTGCTCAGGGCGCTGCAGAGTCTGGAGGCACCCAGGGCCCCAAGGGGCGCAGACGCTGGCTGGACAGCAGAGGCCACGCGTGAGCAGTGCTGCGGCTTGTGCGTGTAGGAGCCGAAGCAGAGGGCCCAGCCGCCGCCGCTCTCTGCCTGCCACGTTCTTCTGCCTCTGTCGCTCCACGCGTGTCCCCAGACACAGGGAACGGTGCGAGTGTGGGGTGGGCACTAACCCTCTGTGCTGTTTCTCTCTGACGCAGACCCTGCCGTGGAAACACTCGAGGCAGCCCAGCAAAGGTCTCCCTGCCTGCCCACGCCCACTGCATGCCCCCCCGCTTCTCTCGCGCCTGTGCTGTCCCCGCTGCGCCTGGCCTTGCGTGGGGTGGCGTCTGGGTGGGGCCTGTCCCGTGGGCGTTGGCTTTGAGCCCCCTAGCTCGTGCAGTCGGGGTCGGTGGGTGCCGGAGGCCCGTGGAGGCCCCACCCCTGTTGGCACTTGGCACGGGGCACCAAGCTTCGAGGGGGGTCTCTCTGCAAAGCCCCTGGCACTGCAGCTCCCACATAGTAACTGACCCACCTCTGGGCCCGCATGGTAGCTCGGCGTGGGCCACTCGCCTGCTCGTGCGACCAACCTGGCATCAGTCCCGCCCTCCCCAGGCCCTGACAGGAGTCATCCTTCGGCACTGCAGAAACAAACAAAAGAACTGGTCCTCCTTTGCTCGGATGCCCGGTGCAGGGCACGTGGGGCTGCCTCCCTTCTTCCTAACTGAACCCCAGGGCCTGGAAACGTCTCTGGGCAGCCCCGGAGTAGGTTTGCGTGTCTGCTGGGCTGAGACGGCAGTGCCTGAATTCCACCCTCTTGCACACTCATGCTTCCAGCCCTTCCTGCTTCCTCCAAGGGCCCCAGGAATCTGGATGCAGGAGACCCGGGGCAGGGAAGGGCGGCGGCAGAGCCCTGCACGGGGTTGCTGGCCTCTAGTAGGGGGACAAGGAAAGGGCCGGGCCCAGAGTCCAGGGCGAGGAGGGCCTCGCTGCCCCCAGGAGCCCTCCCCACGGCACTGCTGCCCCCTCCCCAGGGCCCAGCCCTCGCACTGTCCATCTCAGTTCTCGCCCCTGTGGCCATTTGAGCTTGCTCGTCAGACCGGCTGCTTCTGTTAGAGCATCTCGAGTGGCCGTGCCTGTGCTGTGGGAGTCGGAGCCCGAGCCCCGGCACTGTGGCCAGCGCTCAGCCCTGGCAGACCACAGCTCCCGGGCGGCCCTGCGGAGCTGCCTTCTGCTGCCGGCTGTGCGCTCAGTGAACTCTCTCTTCTTCCAGGGGTCGAAGCGGAAGAATGGGGTAAATTCCTTCACACCAAGAATAAGGTAATAAGCCGGAGAGGGCTGGGCAGGGGCCGGGCTGATCCTGTCATGGGGCAGTGAGGGACAGTGCAGGCAGCGTGCCCCTGCCCAGCCGGCCTGGGGCTGCCCCCAAGTTGTCTGGTAGGGACGTTGCCGTGGAGCCTGGCTCTGAATGGGGACCTTAGCGCTGGGGTCAGGCAGCTGACAGTGACTGAACCAGGGGCTGGGAGCCACTCTGTGCCCAGGCGCTAGGCATTGGGGGACCCCTCAGGCGGTCTGTGACTGGTGAACAAGCACCCATGATGGCACCTGAGGCAGGACGTGACCGTCAGGTTGGAGACACGTGGAACGTTATGACCCTCTAGAACTTTTCCTCTTAAGCTGGATGTTGTAACTTTGTTTCTGTGATTTTTAGCTTTACACAGATTTTGATGAAATTCGACAAGAAATTGAAAATGAAACAGAAAGGATTTCGGGAAATAATAAGGTAAGCTTCTTTCCTGAGTGGGAAGTGCCCGCCCCAGGCAGCGACCTGACGGGCTGTGAGTCTGTGACGGGCTCTGAGTCTGTGATGAACTGTGAGTGTCTGTGACGGGCTGTGAGTGTCTGTGATGGGCCGTGAGTCCCTGTGACGGGCCGTGAGTCCCTGTGACGGCCTGTGAGTGTCTGTGACGGCCTGTGAGTGTCTGTGATGGGTTCTGAGTCTCTGTGATGGGTTCTGAGTCCCTGTGACCGGGCCGTGAGTCCCTGTGACGGGCCGTGAGTCTGTGACGGCCTGTGAGTGTCTGTGACGGGTTCTGAGCGCTCTGTGACGGGTTCTGAGTCTCTGTGATGGGTTCTGAGTCCCTGTGACGGGCCGTGAGTCTGTGACAGGCTGTGAGTGTCTGTGACGGGCTGTGAGTGTCTGTGACGGGCTGTGAGTGTCTGTGACGGGCTGTGAGTGTCTGTGATGGGCTGTGAGTGTCTGTGACGGGCTGTGAGTGTCTGTGACGGGTTCTGAGTCCCTGTGACGGGTTCTGAGTCCCTGTGACGGGCCTGCTGCCCACGCCGTGACACAGTGCAGCCAGGACTGCCTTGGTCACCCTGCGGGAGCGTCCCAGCATCCTCGGGGGCTCCGTCTGACCGCACAGGCTTCCCGCATTTCTCTGATAGCAGCCTTGGGCCCTTGCTGGAGAGCCTATGGGCCACAGCAGAGCAGCCGGGGGCTGGTGCTGGTGCTGGACGAGTGCTGTGGCCTTGCCGCTGTCCCGGCACCGGGCTGATGGGAACATAGCCCATCTCAGCAAGCGGCGCCTTCATCTGCTGGAGGGGCTGTTGGGGTGGGGGTCTCGGGCCGACTGGTTCATCCCACGTCCACCTTAAGACACTGGCAGCAGACACTGGTCAGACTTGTGGCATGTTTGCTGGGAAAGAGCCCGTCAGTGTCTCACCTGCTTTGTCACTCGGGGTGAGCCCCGAGCCCCTCAGTGTCTGACCTGCTCTTGTTCTCTAGGGGTGAGCCCCGAGCCCCTCAGTGTCTGACCTGCTCTTGTTCTCTAGGGGTGAGCCCCGAGCCCCTCAGTGTCTGACCTGCTGTTGTTCTCTAGGGGTGAGCCCCGAGCCCCTCAGTGTCTGACCTGCTCTTGTTCTCTAGGGGTGAGCCCCGAGCCCCTCAGTGTCTCACCTGCTGTTGTTCTCTAGGGGTGAGCCCCGAGCCCCTCAGTGTCTCACCTGCTGTTGTTCTCTAGGGGTGAGCCCCGAGCCCCTCAGTGTCTCACCTGCTGTTGTTCTCTAGTGGGTGAGCCCCGAGCCCCTCAGTGTCTCACCTGCTGTTGTTCTCTAGGGGGTGAGCCCCGAGCCCCTCAGTGTCTCACCTGCTGTTGTTCTCTAGTGGGTGAGCCCCGAGCCCCTCAGTGTCTCACCTGCTGTTGTTCTCTAGGGGTGAGCCCCGAGTCCCTCAGTGTCTCACCTGCTGTTGTTCTCTAGGGGTGAGCCCCGAGCCCCCTCAGTGTCTGACCTGCTGTTGTTCTCTAGGGGGTGAGCCCCGAGCCCGTCAGTGTCTCACCTGCTGTTGTTCTCTAGGGGTGATCCCCGAGCCCGTCAGTGTCTCACCTGCTGTTGTTCTCTAGGGGGTGAGCCCGAGCCCCTCAGTGTCTGACCTGCTGTTGTTCTCTAGGGGTGAGCCCCGAGCCCTCAGTGTCTCACCTGCTGTTGTTCTCTAGGGGTGAGCCCTGAGCCCTCAGTGTCTCACCTGCTGTTGTTCTCTAGGGGTGAGCCCTGAGCCCCCTCAGTGTCTCACCTGCTGTTGTTCTCTAGGGGGTGATCCCCGAGCCCCTCAGTGTCTCACCTGCTGTTGTTCTCTAGGGGGTGAGCCCCGAGCCCCTCAGTGTCTGACCTGCTGTTGTTCTCTAGGGTGAGCCCCGAGCCCCTCAGTGTCTGACCTGCTGTTGTTCTCTAGGGGTGAGCCCCGAGCCCCTCAGTGTCTCACCTGCTGTTGTTCTCTAGTGGGTGAGCCCTGAGCCCCTCAGTGTCTCACCTGCTCTTGTTCTCTAGGGGTGATCCCGAGCCCCTCAGTGTCTCACCTGCTGTTGTTCTCTAGGGGTGATCCCCGAGCCCCTCACTGTCTCACCTGCTGTTGTTCTCTAGGGGTGAGCCCCCGAGCCCCTCAGTGTCTCACCTGCTGTTGTTCTCTAGGGGTGAGCCCCGAGCCCCTCAGTGTCTCACCTGCTGTTGTTCTCTAGGGGGTGAGCCCCGAGTCCCTCAGTGTCTCACCTGCTGTTGTTCTCTAGGGGGTGAGCCCCGAGCCCCTCAGTGTCTCACCTGCTGTTGTTCTCTAGGGGGTGAGCCCCGAGCCCGTCAGTGTCTCACCTGCTGTTGTTCTCTAGGGGTGAGCCCCGAGCCCCTCAGTGTCTCACCTGCTGTTGTTCTCTAGGGGTGAGCCCCTGAGCCCCTCAGTGTCTCACCTGCTGTTGTTCTCTAGGGGTGATCCCCGAGCCCCTCAGTGTCTGACCTGCTGTTGTTCTCTAGGGGGTGAGCCCCGAGCCCCTCAGTGTCTGACCTGCTGTTGTTCTCTAGGGGTGAGCCCCGAGCCCCTCAGTGTCTCACCTGCTGTTGTTCTCTAGGGGTGATCCCCGAGCCCCTCAGTGTCTGACCTGCTGTTGTTCTCTAGGGGTGAGCCCCGAGCCCCTCAGTGTCTCACCTGCTGTTGTTCTCTAGGGGTGAGCCCCGAGCCCGTCAGTGTCTCACCTGCTGTTGTTCTCTAGGGGTGAGCCCCGAGCCCATCCACTTGAAGATCTTCTCACCCAATGTCGTCAACTTGACTCTGGTGGACCTTCCAGGAATGACCAAGGTGGGCACCTCCTAAGGCCAGCAGCCTCCTAAGGCTTCTGCAGCCCAGGAACACTCTGTTCCCCATGTCTACACTCGCGGGCCCCAGGAGCACCCCACCCTCCATGTCTACACTGCAGGTCTCCAGTTTCTGCTACCTTCCGGCTGACCGCCCTCCCTCATGCCCACCGGGTGTCCTTCCTGTCCCGGGCCATGTCTCTGTCCTGCACTCCATCCTGGGGCAGCTGCCTGCCCCTCCCTCAGCCCATCTGGCTCTGTTCCAGATGTCAGTGTTTGGCCTCCCCTATTACTCTGATCTGAGACTGAGACCCCGACCCCCGCCCCTGGTCACACCCAGCCACCTCCTGCCCCGCGACTGTCCCCCTGCTGCCTGGAAAACTGACCTTTGCTGATGGAGTGGGAAGCCGCTCACGACTCCGGGGCTCTGGGCCTTGCTCTGGGCCTTTGCACTCGTTCTCGCCTGTCCCTGTCCTCGGCCCCTGTGGGGCAGTGTCTGCCCCCCAGGCCCAGGTGGCCGAGCTGACGCGCCGCCTGCAGGTGCCTGTGGGGGACCAGCCGAAGGACATCGAGCTGCAGATCCGGGAGCTCATCCTGCGCTTCATTAGCAACCCCAACTCCATCATCCTGGCCGCCACGGCCGCCAACACGGGACATGGCCACCTCCGAGGCGCTCAAGATCTCCAGGGAGGTGGACCCGGACGGTGAGTGGCGCCGGGCAGGGCCCGGGTCAAGTGGGTTCCTCGCTGGCCGGCAGCTCCTGGTGTGGACACCAGGAGTGTTCTTGCACAGAGGTGTGCTGCAGTCCTGTTCACTGAGCAGAGTCATGTGCGCCTCGGAGGGGGACTGTCCGCTCGACGGGGCAGAGTCTTTGGAGTAGCCACGGGAATACACAGGATCCTCCTGCTCCAGGCCGCTGTGTGCCCTCGGGGCAGGGCTGGGCAGAGCCGCGATGTCTGAAGCAGTTTCTCTCGGAGTCTGTTTGCTTGGTTTGGGACACTTGATGCTTGGGTCCCTCCTAGTGAGGCTCAAGGTGCCGCATGGGGTGGGGACAAGCCCGGGTGGGCTGAGCCAGGCCGGCGCCTGGATCCTCTAACCAGAGGAACCGAGTGCAGCAATAATCGGGGAGGTGACCTGGCATGGGGCCGTAGTGACCAGGAGGTGACGTTGCCTGGGGCTGTGTCCAGCCACTCTGCCCTGTGGCACAGGTGTCCATCACAGCTCCCTCTAATGTTCGCTTCCAAGAACATTCTGGAAAGAATGAGGCCTGTGAGCAGCACAGGAAGTCGGGGACTGAAGTCTCCTTCCGGGAGAGCTCACGGACCGTCTCTCTCTGGGCGTGGTGTCTGGTGCAGTTGTGGGACTCACGGAACTGTGGGTGTGAAAGTCGGGTCGGAGCTGATGCAGGTTGCTGCAGTCAGAAGCTCTTGGTGACCGGCTCAGAAAGCTTAAGCAGAAGGTTCAGAAACCTGGGCGTCCATGGGGGAAGGGCCTTCGGGGTAACTATCAGAGTTGGGCAAGGACCTTCCAGGGTGGCCGGCAGCTGGGGAGGACCTTCCGGGGTGGCCGGCAGCTGGGGAGGACCTTCCAGGGTGGCCGGCAGCTGGGGAGGACCTTCCGGGGTGTCCGGCTGCTGGGGGAGGACCTTCCAGGGTGGCCGGCAGCTGGGGAAGGACCTTCTGGGGTGGCCAGCAGCTGGGGAGGACCTTCCGGGGTGTCCGGCTGCTGGGGAGGACCTTCCCGGGGGGCCGGCAGCTGGCGGAGGACCTTCTAGGGTGGCCGGCAGCTGGGGAAGCGTTTGGGCGCGACTCGCTGAGCAGGGAGCCGGGGTCTCCGCCTCCCCTGACTTATCCCTCCCTCCTGTGCTGACAGGTCGCAGGACCCTGGCCGTGATCACCAAGCTGGACCTCATGGATGCCGGCACGGATGCCATGGACGTGCTGATGGGGAGGGTCATCCCGGTCAAGCTGGGCATCATTGGCGTTGTCAACAGGTCAGCGGGCAGAGGGTGGCCCAGGGCGCCGCTTCTGCACCTCTGACTCTCCGGCCCCAGGGGTCTGGAGCAGGCGGGTCTCGTGCACACAGGTGCGCTGTGTCCTGCGAGCCCCTTCCAGGCCCTCTGAGTGTTCCCGGCTTGCTAACGAGGTGGGTCAGGGCTACAGGACGCTGTCTGCCTCTCTCACACCAGCCCCGTCCATGCCCAGCACCTCATTGGGTGCCCCGAGCACTGCTGGTGTGACCCCCCTAGAAATGAGAGCACCAAGTGGACGGCCCAGAAGCCGGGAAAAGGCTGGTCAGTGAGTGGACGGCCCACCAGGGGCGCTGGTCAGCGAAGTGGACGGCCTGTCAGCTTCGTCTCTAACGGTGCTGATGGCGGGAGACGCCTGCAGGATGTGGGCAGCTGGCCCACGCTCACTGCCGGCCGCTGGTGCTCTCCCATAGCCAGTCCATGGCATGGTGTCCTGGAGTGGGCCGCTGCTCATCACTCTGCACCCAGCTTCAGGCGTCCGGGTGCCACTGTGGGCAGACCTGAGGCCCGCTTGGTCCTTCTCGACTCTGCTGCGTGTCAGAGAATCGGGTGGGCGGGAGCTTCCCAGGCAAGGTGGCAGCTGGCTCGGGCTACTACTGGGTGGACTCACAGGCCTGATGCTGGCGTGTGGCCCCTGTGAGGGGCAGGTGTGGGTGGCCACTGTGTCAGGGTCTGAGCATGCCCGGCTGGCCCCTTGCCCATCTTGCATTGGGCGGGAACGTGGCCCGGCTGTGGGAGGCTGCCCTGGACCTGAGCCCCTGACCGCAGCCTGGCCCCTCACCTGGTGTGGCCCAGGGCAGTGCGCAGTGGGTGGCGTGTCGGCCATCTCCCTCTTCCAGAGTAGCCAGCACCCTGGCTTCAGCGCGCAGTCCCTCCACGCTGTCCCTGTGCTGTCGCTGCAGGAGCCAGCTGGACATCAACAACAAGAAGAGCGTCGCCGACTCGATCCGTGATGAGTATGCGTTTCTGCAGAAGAAGTACCCGCCGCTGGCCACCAGGAACGGGACCAAAGTACCTCGCCCGCACGCTGAACAGGTGAGCCTGCAGAGGGTGGCAGGGAGACCTGGTGAGCAGGTGACGTCCCATGTCTTCCCAAGGAGAGTCTGCTCTGGCCCAGGGCCTCGGGCACCAGCACAAACGCGTGCGAGGTCAGAGCGATGGTACAGTGGGGAGGGCGTTTGCCTGGCACACAGCTGATCTGGGCTCCGTCCCGGCATCCATAGGGTTCCCCAGCACCACCAGGAATAATTCCTGTGTGCAGAGCCAGGAGCAACCCCTGAGCATCACCAGGTGTGGCTCAAAGGCTCAGAAAGTAAAAAAAAGAAAAAATGGTTGATGGGCTTGGAGCTTGAAGCTGATTTTTATTACGCGACAAGCCTCAGAAACCCTGATACGCGGTAGTTGTGGGATGAGGGTTTTGTACTTTCTCTGAGGTAATCGCGTACTAGGAACTTTGTTGTCAACCTTTGATCGGTTCTCCGTAGACTCTCTGTCTCGCTTCAGTCGGCCATTGGCTCTCCCACGATGCAGTGGGCCGCAGGAAGGCCTGGGAAGCCCAACAGGTCCCTGCCTGGCCTGCACTGTGGGGGCTGTGCCGGCCACCCCCGAAGCTCCTCTCTCTCCTGCAGGCTGCTCATGCATCACATCCGAGATTGCTTACCCGAGCTCAAGACCCGCATCAACGTCTTAGCCGCTCAGTACCAGTCACTCCTGAACAGCTACGGCGAGCCCGTGGACGACAAGAGCGCGACCCTCCTCCAGCTGATCACCAAGTTCGCCACAGAGTACTGTAACACCATCGAGGGCACGGCCAAGTACATCGAGACGTCAGAGCTGTGAGTGAGCCACGGCCCGCCGCCGTCTCTGCTCTGCTTCTGTGCCTGTCAGGTGTTGCGTTTCCTGAGGGGGTGCCCAGGGATCAGGCCTGGCTCCTGGCAGGTCTTCCGGATCATCTGTGATCTGGGACTAAAACCCGGTCAGCTGTGTGTGTGGCGAGCGCCCTGCCTGCTGCACTGCCATTAGACTGTACACGACATTGAGATGGAGAAGCATTGCAAAGCATATCACAGTTCAGCTTGTAGGTGCTGCTGCGACTGTCGCGGTTCATGGGCAGGAAGCAGGCAGGTGAGGGCAGGAAGCAGGCAGGTGAGGGCAGGAAGCAGGCAGGTGAGGGCAGGAAGCAAGAAGTGAGGACAGGGAACAGGCAGGTGAGGGGCTGGAAACAGGCAGGTGAGGGCAGGAAGCAGGCAGGTGAGGGCAGGAAGCAAGAAGTGAGGACAGGGAACAGGCAGGTGAGGGCAGGGAACAGGCAGGTGAGGGCTGGAAACAGGCAGGTGAGGGCAGGAAGCAGGCAGGTGAGGGCAGGAAGCAGGCAGGTGAGGGCAGGAAGCAGGCAGGTGAGGGCAGGAAGCAAGAAGTGAGGACAGGGAACAGGCAGGTGAGGGCAGGAAGCAGGCAGGTGAGGGCAGGAAGCAGGCAGGTGAGGGCAGGAAGCAGGCAGGTGAGGGCAGGAAGCAGGCAGGTGAGGGCAGGGAACAGGCAGGTGAGGGCAGGAAGCAGGCAGGTGAGGACAGGGAACAGGCAGGTGAGGGCAGGAAGCAGGCAGGTGAGGGCAGGGAACAGGCAGGTGAGGGGCAGGAAGCAGGCAGGTGAGGGCAGGAAACAGGCAGGTGAGGGGCAGGGAAGCAGGCAGGTGAGGGCAGGAAGCAAGAAGTGAGGACAGGGAACAGGCAGGTGAGGGCAGGAAGCAGGCAGGTGAGGGCAGGAAGCAGGCAGGTGAGGGCAGGAAGCAGGCAGGTGAGGGGGCAGGAAGCAGGCAGGTGAGGGCAGGGAACAGGCAGGTGAGGGCAGGAAGCAGGCAGGTGAGGGCAGGAAGCAGGCAGGTGAGGGCAGGAAGCAGGCAGGTGAGGGCAGGAAGCAGGCAGGTGAGGGCAGGGAACAGGCAGGTGAGGGCAGGAAGCAGGCAGGTGAGGGCAGGGAACAGGCAGGTGAGGGCAGGAAGCAGGCAGGTGAGGGCAGGAAACAGGCAGGTGAGGGGCAGGAAGCAGGCAGGTGAGGACAGGGAACAGGCAGGTGAGGGCAGGAAGCAGGCAGGTGAGGGCAGGGAACAGGCAGGTGAGGGGCAGGAAGCAGGCAGGTGAGGGCAGGAAACAGGCAGGTGAGGGCAGGAAGCAGGCAGGTGAGGGGCAGGGAACAGGCAGGTGAGGGGCAGGAAGCAGGCAGGTGAGGGCAGGAAACAGGCAGGTCAGGTTAGGAAACAGGCAGGTGAGGGCAGGAAGCAGGCAGGTGAGGGCAGGAAGCAGGCAGGTCAGGTTAGGGAAGCAGGCAGGTGAGGGGCAGGGAACAGGCAGGTGAGGGCAGGAACAGGCAGGTGAGGGCAGGAAGCAGGCAGGTCAGGTTAGGAAGCAGGCAGGTGAGGGCAGGAAGCAGGCAGGTGAGGGCAGGAAGCAGGCAGGTGAGGGCAGGAAGCAGGCAGGGGAGGGCAGGAAGCAGGCAGGTGAGGGCAGGAAACAGGCAGGTGAGGGCAGGAAACAGGCAGGTGAGGGCAGGGAACAGGCAGGTGAGGGCAGGGAACAGGCAGGTGAGGGGCAGGGAACAGGCAGGTGAGGGCAGGAAACAGGCAGGTGAGGGGCAGGAAGCAGGCAGGTGAGGGCAGGAAACAGGCAGGTGAGGGCAGGAAGCAGGCAGGTGAGGGCAGGGAACAGGCAGATGAGGGCAGGGCTGCCCTCCGTTGCTCGTCCCTGTAGCCCCGCCCGGCCCCCTACATACTCTCTCTGCCTTCTCTCTTTCCTCGGTCGCTGCCTGACCACGCCTTGTCAGCCTGTGCCTGCGTGCCCATCTCTGGAGCCCGCTGTGCCGGACATAGTCTGCCACGCTGTGGCAGGGGCCAGCTGGGTTGCCCGTGTGGGAGCCACTCCTGAACCTGCACAGCCGTGGCTCCTGCTCCAGCATTCCCGAGCTTCTCCAGGAGCAAGCGGTGTGAGGAGGCCCCAGGCCTTCCTGTGCTTGCTCCGTGCATGGCACTGGCTGCTGCGGTGACGAGAGTACGCCCAGGGAGCCCCGGGCACTGTGTGTGTGTGTGTGTGTGTGTGTGTGTGTGCGCGCAGCAGGAGCATGTATATCTGCATGTGTGATGTGTCTGCATGGCCGTGCATGTGATGTGTGTGTGATACAGAGCAGCCTCCGTGACCAGATAGGAGAGACACGGGTTGCCAAGGACACGGGCGGTGGGGGCTGCCTGTGAGGCCTGAGGCGGCGCCCTGTCACCCCTGCTCATCCCCACCACGACCCCTCACCAGCATCCCTGCCCGGTCACACGTGGGTTGCCTGCAGGTGTGGTGGTGCCCGGATCTGCTATATTTTCCATGAGACCTTCGGGCGGACCTTGGAGTCCGTGGACCCGCTGGGCGGCCTGAACACCATCGACATCCTCACCGCCATCAGGAACGCCACTGTGAGTAGGGGCTGCCGCTGGCGGCTCTCCTCCCTGACTCGGGGGATCCTCCTAAGCAGCCCACCCACGGGCTTGGCTCTAGCCGCGGGACGAAGCCGTACCTGCTGCTCCCCACAGGGCCCCGGCCTGCGCTCTTCGTGCCCGAGGTCTCGTTCGAGCTGCTGGTGAAGAGACAGATCAAGCGCCTGGAGGAGCCGAGCCTGCGGTGCGTGGAGCTGGTGCACGAGGAGATGCAGCGGATCATCCAGCACTGCAGCAACTACCACGCAGGTGCGGGGGCCAGGTGTGCGCAGGTGGGATCGGGTGTGCGCAGGTGGGACCGCGTGTGCGCAGGTGGGATCGGGTGTGTGCAGGTGGGATCAGGTGTGCGCAGGTGGGACCGGTGTGTGCAGGTGGGATCGGGTGTGTGCAGGTGGGATCAGGTGTGCGAGGTGGGATCGGGTGTGCGCAGGTGGGACCGGGTGTGCGCAGGTGGGATCGGGTGTGTGCAGGTGGGATCGGGTGTGTGCAGGTGGGATCGGGTGTGTGCAGGTGGGATCAGGTGTGCGCAGGTGGGATCAGGTGTGCGCAGGTGGGACCGGGTGTGCGCCAGGTGGGATCGGGCGTGCGCAGGTGGGATCGGGTGTGTGCAGGTGGGATCGGTGTGTGCAGGTGGGATCAGGTGTGCACAGGTGGGATCGGGGTGCGTGGGTGGGATTGGGCGTGCGCAGGTGGGATCAGGTGTGCGCAGGTGGGATTGGGTGTGCGCCAGGTGGGATCGGTGTGCGCAGGGTGGGATGGGGTGTGCGCAGGTGGGACCTGGTGTGCGCAGGTGGGACCGGTGTGCGCAGGTGGGATCAGGTATGCTCAGGTGGGATCAGGTGTGCTCAGGTGGGATCGGGTGTGCACAGGTGGGACCAGGTGTGCGCAGGTGGGATCGAGTGTGCGCAGGTGGGACCGGGGTGTGCGCAGGTGGGACCAGGTGTGCGCAGGTGGGACCAGGTGTGCGCAGGTGGGATCGGGTGTGCGCAGGTGGGACCGGTGTGCGCAGGTGGGATCGGGTGTACTCAGGTGGGATCGGGTGTGCATAGGTGGGACCAGGTGTGCACAGGTGGGACCAGGTGTGCGCAGGTGGGATCGGGTGTGCGCAGGTGGGATCGGGTGTGCGCAGGTGGGATCAGGCGTGTGCAGGTGCTGGGGCCAAGTGTGCGCAGGTGGGACAGGGTGTGTGCAGGTGGGACCGGTGTGCGCAGGTGGGATTGGGTGTGTGCAGGTGGGATCAGGTGTGCTCAGGTGGGATTGGGTGTGTGCAGGTGGGACCAGGTGTGCGCAGGTGGGATCGGGTGTGTGCAGGTGGGATCAGGCGTGCGCAGGTGGGACTGGGTGTGTGCAGGTGGGATCAGGCGGGCGCAGGTGGGATCGGGTGTGCGCAGGTGGGATGTGGGTGCGCAGGTGGGATCGGGTGTGCACAGGTGTGCACAGGTGGGGCCAAGTGCGCAGGTGGGACTGGGTATGTACAGGTGGGACCGGGTGTGCTCAGGTGGTGCAGGTGGGACCAGGTGTGCTCAGGTGTATGTAGGTGGGACCAGGTGTGCTCACGTGCTACAGGTGGGACGAGGTGAGCTCGGGGCACAGGTGGGGCCAGGCACGCTTGATGTCGCCACGTGGTGCTGGCACTTGCTTGACTCCAGCCTGCAGAGTCAGGGTGACAGTGTGCAGGGGAACAGGCCCCGGCCACTGACAGGGTCCTGCTCTGTCTTGAGCAGGAGCTGCTGCGCTTCCCCAAGCTGCATGATGCCATCGTGGAAGTGGTGACGTGTCTCCTGCGCTAAGCGCCGCCAGTCACCAACGAGATGGTGAGTGGCTCCTTGGCACCACGCTGTCGGGCCCTGGTGGCCCACAGCTGCCCTGTGTGTTAGGAAGAAGTGGGGCCTGTCCTCACGATCTGGGTGTGGCAGGGGCAGCCCTTCCTGCCGGGCCACTGGTCACCTGTCCTCAGGACCTCTGGCCCCTCTGCTTCCTTCTGTCACCAGCCCAGGTGGGTGCCAGATGTAGTAGCCTGTAGCCAGCAGCTGGCAGAGTTGGGGCAAATGTTGCATCTGAAACTGCCTGTCAGCCTTCGGGGTCCTGACAGGGCGTAACTAGGTGGGGTCCCTGGGACTGGCCGCTCACACCCACCTTCCCTAATGCTGGCCAACTGGACTTATGACCTGGCCGGTTTGTGCCCTGGACACTGGCGAGAGGACACCGCATCCCTCGTTGACTGTTGTTGCATGGGGGCTTTAAGCCACGTAGAATATTTTCTAATGGGCTCAGGATGGATCAGCTGTTTCCATTGTTTCCTGTCTTTAAAAAATGGGTTCGTCATCATGGTAACATTGACATCTTTGACCTTTACTTTATAAAACGTTTATCCGATTGGTGATTTATTCTGGGCTTTGGGGTGTGTCACACCCAGTGGTGCTCAGAGCTTATTCCTGGCTCTGTGAGGAAGGGTCACTCCTGGTGGGCTCGGGGACCAGTGGAGTGCTGGGGATGGACCTGAGTCAACCATGTATAAGGCAAGTGCCCTACCAGCAGAGTGTTGAAGCTGTTTTAAAGTTTTGGTGGTATGTGGGAGGTGGGGAGGGGGAGGGAGACCGAAGCCAGAGCACAGTGGGTAGAGCATTTGCCTCACACGCGGCCGAACCATGTTCTATCCCTGGTGTCCCATATGGTCTCCTGAGCACCGCCAGCAGTGTCGAGCCAGGAGCATTTCTGGGTGTGACCCAAAACATACGCCTCACTCAAGTGGAATATCACGCCTCACTCGAGTGAAAGAAGGAATCCGGAGCTCCGACCTCTGTCACTATTCCAGAGTCAGGGACGCTGTCTCGTTTGCCAAGGCATCGAAAATCAGATGGGCTGGACATGTAATGCGATTTGGAGACAATCGCTGGACTAGAGCCGTTACCGACTGGATCTCACTAGATGTCAAAAGATCACGTGGCCGCCCACCTACAAGATGGTCAGACTTCTTTGTCAAGACCCTGAAGGAACGGTTTGAGACTCTTCGTATTCCTGAAGCAAGCAGATGCCATT
Source organism: Cryptotis parvus (assembly GCA_021461705.1). Taxonomy (NCBI): domain Eukaryota; kingdom Metazoa; phylum Chordata; class Mammalia; order Eulipotyphla; family Soricidae; genus Cryptotis; species Cryptotis parvus. The sequence goes on from JAJIBD010004954.1 coordinate 37,207, forward strand.
GGGCTACACTGGCACGTGATAGGGTCCAATGGAAATGTTACTGGTGCCTGTTCGAGCAGCAAATTGATGAATAACGGGATGTCAAGTCAAGACCCAAAACAACAAAAATTTTAAATGAATAAATAAAAATTTGGCGGGAAATAGCAGGTGACCTTAAGTTTTGAAGGGGAGCTGTGCTAACGCTTTGGAACTTGGATTTGCACAAGGTGCCAAGCTTCCTTTCCCTCCCGATGGCCAGTGTTCCTCAAGAAATGCTGGACTGCAAGTTCCAAAGATGGATCAGATCATTTGGGCCCCTCAGCTCACTCACATCAGCTTTGCCGTTTGCATCGGGCACCAAGGGTGGCCCCCGGCACCCCGCTGGGTGTCGCTCGCTGTCTCCAGGGTCCACATCAGGCCAAGTGTGGGTTCCAAGTTTGGTTACTCTGGACTTTATTCTTTCTAGGTCCATAACTTGGTGGCCATTGAGCTGGCTTACATCAACACGAAGCACCCCGACCCGCGGACGCCTGTGGTCTCATGAACAATAACATAGAGGTAATGTGGCTGCCCGGAACGGGATCCGGCCGCGCTGTTCCCACAGGGGCCTGAGCGTGGCGGCATTGCTGGCGCCCCCGGGCCCAGCCCCATGTGCCGCTGCTCAGTGGCTGGAGGTGCCTGTGGGTGTGTCAGCAGCTCACCTCCTGGAGGCTGTGGAGGAGACGCCCTCCAGCTGGTCTGGAGGCTCCCTCTCGCCCTTTGCCCTTTGAGGAGTCCCTGGTCTTCCCTGGGGCAGGGCCAGGCAGCTGCTCCCTGTGGCTCCAGCAGGAAGCCCCTCGCCCCCAGGGCTGTGGAGAGAAGAATGGGGCCGGGTGGGTCCTTGCACAAGGACATGGGGGTCTCCGCCCTGGACTGAGGGCGCGAGGCAGGTGCTGAGAGACAGCTCAGCTGAGGACGGGGGCACAAAACGTTGAAACCGCCAACCCCTCACCCTGACGGCCACCAGCAGTGCCCCGCCGAGCCTGTCCATCTCTGATGTCCGGAGGCACAGGGAGCCCTGCGGGAGGAACAGCAGGGAACAGTGGCCGGCCTGGCCCTGCCATAGGGAAGACCTCGGGCTGCCCAGTTGGTGCTGGGAGGGTGTGCGGGACCCAGGCTGCCCGTGGAGTCTCCTCGGCCTCACACAGGGCCTGCAGGACCCAGTCGTCCTGGCCGTGGTGGCCTGGCTGTACTGGCGCTGTTTGAGCAGCTCTGTGTGCAGCCCCGAGAGGAGCCAAACCCGTGTCCTGCCCCAGGCGGACCCTTGCCACCCTTCTGGGCTCCAGGGGTGTCGGCAGCCATTGTTTGCGGTGATCAGCAAGGGGCCCGGGCAGCTTCTGCATCACACGCTGACTGTGTTACAGGAACAGAGGAGGAACAGGCTGGCCAGGGAGCTGCCTTCAGCTGCGTCACGAGACAAGGTGAGCGTCACCCGGGGCGTGGGGCAGGGCTCTTGTCCTGCTGAGTGAGACCCGGGTTCCAGCCCAGCCAGGAGACACCGTAGGAGCAGCTTGGAGACAGCCAGTGTCCAGGGGGGCAGCGCAGCCGCCTGGCCTGGGTAACTCGGCGCCTAAGGGCCCGTCAGGGAGGGAGGGACGGTGCCCAGCACAGCTCTGGTCATCTCAGGCATGTGGTCATGGGCCGGGCTGTCCTGGCAGCGTGACCGTCTCTGCTTTTCTGCCTCTAGTCCTCTAAAGCGCCCGCGCCTTGGCACCTGCCCCCCAGGACCCCTCCCCGCAGCTTCCGCCGAGGCCAATGGCAAGGTCTGTTGTGCGTCCTCCGCCACCTGCATGCTCCCAGGGGCCCTGTCCAGCTCGGGTGCTGACCTAGGCCGGTGAGCCACTGGGTGACGGGCAGCTTGCAGAGCACAGGAGCGATTGAGGCGGAAGCTAGCCTGCGCCTTTCACGCTGGCCCCGAGGTTTCGCTTGTTAAACTGCATGTTCTAACCTGTCTCAACAGTCAATTCAGGACAGCAGGAGAGAAACTAAACATGTGAGTCTCGCTTCAGAATGTCAGTGTCGGGCCTGTGGTCCTCGCTGACACAGGCCGTGTCTGTCTCACACTCGTCTGCCTGTTCCTGTCCGCTGTCGTGACCCCACTCCAGGCACCCCGCCTCTAGCTGGGCACGGTGTCCCTGGGCAGCTTTAAGCTGGCCTTTTCCTCTGACAGGCAGAGACCCGCCGGGGGTCAGACTCGGCGGCTCCCGGGCCTGGCTGCCCTGGCACCTTCACTCCGTTCCCGACTGTCCCCAAGGAGCCCAAGTGTCCTCGAGACTCGGCGGCTCCCGGGCCAGACTGCCCTGGCGCCTTCACTCCTTTCCCGACTGTCCCCAAGGAGCCCAAGTGTCCTCGAGACTCGGCGGCTCCGGGCCTGACTGCCCTGGCGCCTTCACTCCGTTCCCAAGTGTCCCCGTCGTCAGGGCCCCTAAGGGCTGAGCTCTGCTGGGCTTGCTCGAGGTTTCCATGTCTGGCTAGGGCTTCTATCTCAACACGGACACACACGGCAGCCTGCCTTGGCGTCCCCCTGCACTGACCTTAGAGGCTGCTCTGCGGGCGCTCGATTCGGTGCCCCCCCATCTGCCACGCCAGCCCTCTGTGGCACGTCTGAGTCTGTCCACGTTGACTGTAGCGTGTACCAAGATGCTGCCCATTGCGTGTTGGCGTCCCTGCGATGTGGAGGGCGGGTCATGGCATCTTGCCCAGCACGTGGTGGCACAGACCCTGAGTGTGTCACAGGATCAGGCGGGGCAGGAGGAAGCGAGGGGCAGCCCGTCTCTCTGCTCTCCTGACTGCTGGCCGCGGGCAGGGGCTGAGTGTGAGCCAACTTCCTTTCAGGTGGCGCCAGGGGCCGGGTGTCGGGGACGCCGCCCAGGAGGCAGCGGTGGCTGGCGAGGGATGCTGAAGACGTCCAAGGCCGAGGAGCTGCTGGCCGAAGAGAAGTCCAAGCCGCTGCCCATCATGCCGGCCAGCCCACAGAAGGGCCACGCCGTGAACCTGCTGGACGTGGTGAGGCGGCGGCATGGCAGGCGTGGGCGGGCATGGGGCGGGCTCCCACTGCTGACCCCGGCTCTGTCCCCTGCAGCCCGTCCCGTGGCCCGGAAGCTGTCTGCCCGCGAGCAGCGCGACTGTGAGGTGATCGAGCGGCTCATCAAGTCTTATTTCCTCATTGTCAGGAAGAACATCCAGGACAGGTGAGTGAGGGGGCCGTGTGGCCCGGCCCGCCTCCCCAGTGCTGGTGCCGGCCCCGACCAAGGCCCCGTGTTCACAGCGTGCCCAAGGCGGTGATGCACTTCCTGGTGAACCACGTGAAGGACACGCTGCAGAGCGAGCTGGTGGGGCAGCTGTACAAGTCCTCGCTGCTGGAGGACCTCCTGACCGAGTCCGAGGACATGGCCCAGCGCAGGAAGGAGGCCGCGACATGCTGAAGGTAGCCACCAGCCACACCCCCAGCCCCTGCCACAGCCTGTACCCCTGCGGGCGCGTGACTAGGCTCGCGTGACGCCACGGCAGGGCCAACCTGAGACTGTCCATTCCACCTATGGTTCAGGGGACTCCACGGCCTAGCATAGCCACTGACATGTTCCCTCTGTCCACGGCCTGGCCACTGACACACTCCCCTGTCCTACCCACAGGCCTTACAGGGCGCCGGTCAGATCATTGCTGAGATCCGAGAGACCCACCTCTGGTGACACGCTGGGCTCGGAGGAGTGCCCAGCGTGGCCCTGGCTAGCTGCTGCCCGAGTAGCGTATTTATGTACTGTGCTGCGGTGTGTGAAGCTGCTCGTGCCGGACTGGTGTCCTGAGTTCACTCTGCACCGCACCGCCACCCCCATATAACCCAATAAACGGCTCTTTCTAAGGTTCCGTCCACACACCCAGTCTGTCCTGCCACTTCGACTTGAACCTGAGAAGACCTCACTGTCCAGCTGCCTCCGCACTCCTGCCCTGGGGACACCAGTGTCACCGTCCCTAGGCCCTCCCTGGTGGGTGTGTGGGCGCTGGCGGGGGTCTGGCCCAGATGCTCTGCACTGCATGATGGCTGCTCGCACACTCTGTGGGTGCTGTCTGTTGCGAGGCAGGACGAGGCTCCCTGGCACCGTCGGCCACACTCACTCACCAGTTGGAACTGAGATTTATTCCATGCATCGTCTTAGCCTTTCTCAGCACATCTGACAGTGCCCCAGAAAATTCCGGCTTTCAGGCCAGGCCGCGGGCAGGCAGGCGGCCTCGCAGGGTGTGGCGGCCACACCTGCCCAGATCGTGACTGTCGCGTATGTTCTTGCTGTGTAAATAATAAAACTGCCGTGAAATGACACGTGTCACGCGCTGAGTCTCCCTGCCCCGGTGGCTGTGGACTGACCACCCCGCCTGCCTCACAGCAGGGCGCTGCCCAGTCCCTCAGCGACTGGGCCGAGATGTCCAGAGCTTCCCGCTGGGACATCCTGAACCACCCAGAGGGCAGCAGACCCTCCGTGGCCACACCGTCGATCCCAGCTGCTCCTGGCCTCGGGCCTGGGTCAGAAGCTCAAGCGGAGATCCTGCTGTCAAGGCCGTTTCACACCAGCACGCTCCCTCCTGGCCGGGAGTGAGCCGGGGGGCTCCGCTGTCACATGCCCTCCTGTTGTCAGAGCTGCAGCCACTTGATGACGTACATGTTCCTCTTGCCCACCTTCAGCAGGGACAGCCCGTTGCGGAGGATGTGTTGTCCCAGGACCAGCACGCTCTCGGGGGTTGGTGACGGGCCGGTGGTTGATGCTGACACCGCCCTCTGTTATCATGCGGTACCTGCAGGAGAGACAGACGCCGACCGGGTGTGGTGTGCACACGGCCAGCTCAGGCTCCCTTCCCGGCAGCACAAGGGAGCCTGGCCAGGAGCGAGCCCTGGACCGGAGCCCTATGACCGGGGCCCAAACACCACAAGGAAAACAAACAGGAAGTTTGTGACTGCGGGTCCTCAGGCAGACTCTGCAAGTGCGTCCACACCCCAGCCCAAACAGGCAGGCAGGCTGGGCCGCAGGGGACTGTGCTCCAGGCAGTATGCTGGTCTACACTGGCTGAAACCACAGCTACCCTGTTTTGCTCACACAAACTATGCAATGACCGGGTCACTCAGCTGGGGCCGAGTCAGACATGGGTCACCGGCTGTGGCTGTCCTGGCGAAAGCAGGCGGCACCTCCAAAAGGGCACATGCACAGAGCAGAGGGTCCCCGGCTAACAGTGGACAGGCAACAGAGGCCGGAGCAGAGGGTCCCCGCCAACAGTGGACAGGCAACAGAGGCCGGAGCAGAGGGTCCCCGCCAACAGTGGACAGGCAATAGAGGCCGGAGCAGAGGGTCCCCAACAGTGGACAGGCAACAGAGGCCAAGGCAGAGGGTCCCCGGCCAACAGTGGACAGGCAATAGAGGCCGGAGCAGAGGGTCCCCGGCCAACAGTGGACAGGCAACAGAGGCCGGAGCAGAGGGTCCCCGGCCAACAGTGGACAGGCAACAGAGGCCGGAGCAGAGGGTCCCTGGCCAACAGTGGACAGGCAACAGAGGCCGGAGCAGAGGGTCCCTGGCCAACAATGGCTCTAGCTGAGGGCACAGGAGACCCACACCCCCATCTAGAACGGTCTGTCTAGAACGGTCTGTCTAGAATGGCCTGTCTAGAATGGGACAGACCATTCTAGATGCTTCCGAGGCTCGGCTGCCCTGCACTGGGGGTTCTTACCGCAGGGGCCGTCAGGGATGGCCTGGGCTTTGCGGCAGGTGTCCAGGACGCTGGTGCCGGGGTCAAGAACCAGCTCAGAAAACGAAGCTTCTCTGAAAAGCTCCTTCAGCTCCTCGTCAGACATGGCCTCCAGCGCCTCCACACTGCTGTGGTAAAGGGCCTGTGTGCACCTGCGGAGAGGTCCTGAGTGTCATACACACACACACAGACACAGACACACAGACACAGACACACACACTCTCTCTCCCCCTCTCCCCCGTCTGCAGAGAGGGGCCTGAGTCACAGTCACACACACACACAAACACACCCTCTGCAGACAGGGGCCTTAGTCTGAAACACATATACCCTCCCCCTGCAGATGAGGATCTGAGTCACACACACACCTGCAGACAGGGTGCATGTGAGTTCCACGCACTCACACGGACCTACCAGCAGGGGGCGTGTCTCTCTCTCTCTCTCTCTCTCTCTCTCACACACACACACACACACACACACACACACACACGCACGCACGCACTGCTGACGGGCCACACTTGGGGCGCTGGCTCGCAGCCCGCCGCCTGCCCAGCTGGAGCAGAGCTGAAGGTCTCCAATGGCCTGAGCACGTTTGTGCAGCCGCACTGCACTCAGGATGCACCAGGCTCTCGCAGCGCCCAACACGGAAGTGGCAGAACAGAGCAGTGCAGTGAGGAGCCAGCGTGGCCCAGCACCGGGTCGGACTGACCATGAAGCGCCCGGGCAGGAGGAGGGCAGCTGGGCCCCACCAGACAAAACGCACAGAAGCCAGTGTCTGCAGGGGCTGGCACAGGGGCCGGCACCAGAGCGCCAGGCCCCGGGAAGGCGGACACACCAATCGGGCGGGGGAGAAGGCAGGGCCGGAGGCGCACAGCAGCGAGGCCTGGCGGCGTGCAGCACCGTCCCGCCCCACAGGCCTCTGGCAAGAGCAGCGCCAGCCCAGGACAGCCAGGGCCACCGTCCCTGCTCCCTGCAGCGCTGAGCCGGGCCGGGAGGATGGGCAGTCCGACAGTCACCCCACAGGCCTCGAGAACGGGCCAACAGCGCCTGCGTCGCCCACGCTGCCGAGCTGGTGCTAAGTGCTGGGCGCGAGCTCTCTCCCAGCAGGCGCAAACCAGGACGAAGAAAGCCAAGACGCCGTCTGGGGAAGAGCTAACCTCGGCGACTCCTTCACACGAGCGTCGGGGGACAGCCCTGTGCCCGCTCTCACCTCTTGGCAGAGTCCAGCCCCTCCCGGCCGTGCACCAGCTTCGTGACCTCAGCAGCGAGTCGCTTCTGGGGCTCCCGCTTCTCTGGCTGCTGGCCGTGCTGCTCCATCAGCTGCTGGATCTCGGTGAGCGGCAGGAAGGTGAAGAGCTTCAGGTACCTGGTCCGGCACAGAGATGCTGGGGCACACGCGCTTGCCCAGGGGCCGAGACAGACACCCTGGACCACGGCACCGGGCACTGGGACACGGTCTCACACGGGGAGATGCTTCGCAAGGGGAAACTCAGCCCCGACTAGCTCAGCCACGCAGGGCAGGAGCCGAGGGCCATCGTGCACATGCGGCCGTGCACTACCACAGCCCGGCTGCAGCTCACCTCTCGACCACGCCCGTCCGGCTGCCTGACGAAGTACTGGTACAGCTCGAAGGGAGACGTCCTGTCCCGGCTCAGCCACACGGCATTGCCTGCGGACTTGCCCAGCTTGGCCCCCGTGGTGCTGGTGATGAGAGGCACGGTGATCCCGAACACGTCTTCCCCGTCATCCTGCCGGAAGACAGCGCTGGCTACCCCGGCCTGTCTGACCCGCGGCACACCAGGGACTCACCCACAAGGGGGACGGGGGGGGAAGCACTTGCATGCAGGCGGCTGGCCAGGGTTGGTCCAGAGCCCCAGCAGGACTGACCTCTGGGCACAGAGCCAGGAGCAAGCCCTGAGCACCACGGGTATGGTACAAAGGGGGCGCAGGAACCAAACCAGCAGCTGGGCAGGGTCCACGGCCCGCTGCCCCGGGGAGAGGCCACCCAACCGTGCAGCACGAGCTGCCAGCGCTTCTGCCGCTGACCTAGGGCCCGGCCCGGCCGGGCGCTCCGGCCAGCGCGCGCTGACCTGTGCACGAACTCGTAGCCCGAAACGATGTTGCCCAGCTGGTCAGCGCCGCCCAGCTGCACGCGGCAGCCGTAGTGCCGGAAGAGGTGGTAGAAGTCGTAGGCCTGCAGCACCGGGTAGCAGAACTCGGCCAGGCTCATGCCGCCCGGGCTCTGCAGCCGCTGGCGCACGCTCTGGCGGCTCAGCAGCGTGCCCATGCGCAGGTGGCCGCCCGCCGCCGCCAGGAAGTCCACCAGGGGCTGCGCGCCCAGCCACGCGGCGTTGTCCAGCACCGTGAAGCTGCCCCAGGCGCGGCCGTCGGCGAAGAGCTGCCGGTGCCGCGCCGCGAGCGCCTCCAGCCCCCGCCGCAGGGCGCGCGCGTTGCTGTCCACGCGCGCCGCGTCCAGCACCGGCCGCTCGTGGGCGCGGCCGCTCGGGTCGCCCAGGCGCGCCGTGGCGCCGCCCACCAGCGCGATGGCGTTGTGGCCGGCGCGCTGGAAGTGGAAGAGGCCCTGCAGGGCCAGCAGGTGGCCCACGTGCAGCGAGTCGGCCGTGGGGTCGAAGCCGCAGTACACGGTCTGCGCGGCGGCGCGCGGCGCGAACAGCTGCGGGAGCTCCACGGCGGCGCCGCGCTCGGGGAAGACGTCCTGGAACAGGCCCCGCGCCGCCGGCTCCGCCAGCGCCCCCCCCCGCGCGCCCGAGTGCGCCGCGCGCCGCCCCGGGACGCCGCCGACACCCGCCAGCCCCCGGGCCCGGGAGAAGCCCCGCAGCACGGGCGCCGCCATCTTGGCGCGGCAGCAGGGCATGCCGGGAGCGCGCCCGCTTCCGCCCAGGCGACGGAAGACGGCGCGGGCCCGGAAGCGGGCGGGGCGAGGCCGCGGTTGCTAGGCGACGCGCTTCGGCGCTGTGCTTCTGCGCATGCCCGGAGAAGACGCGTCGGTTGCCGGGTTACGGAGACGCGTTCTCGGCCTCCCGGGGGCCGGCGGGGATTTTGGGGTCCCGTCCGCCGGCCGCGTGCAGGGGAGAATCCGACGGGAGGAGGTTTCCCCCCCCGAGTGGCCGCCCCTAGCCCCAGGGAGGCTCCGACGCGCCCAGCGGCGCCTGCAGGGCCACACCTGGTCCTCGTCCACCTGCAGGTCTGGGCCCGGACCGCCCTTCCCCAGGGAGGCGGCCACTCGGCGTCCAGGCGGGTCCAGCGACCCTGACAGCTGCCGTGGGCCCGGCGTTTGTCGGGGAGAGCCGGAGGGAAGGCACAGTGCGCCGGACGCTTGCCCGGGGTCAATTCGCTGCACCCCTGTGGGGAGCTGCCCGGCACCCCAGAGACCCCAGGCCCTGCCTGCCCTGGCGAGGATCTCTGCTGTGCGCTCTCCTAGGAGCAGGACATTGCCGCCCCCTGCTGTGCCCAGCCGGAGCCGCCGGAAGGCCAGCAAGGCAGCTGCAGGCCTAGGCGGTGTCCCTCCGGGCCCTGCTCATCCATTCCTGGGGATACTCCTCAGTGGTGGTCAGCGGTGCGTGGGGACCCCCTGCAGTTCTCAGACAAGGAGCTTGATGGTGGGGAGCTGCTTGGTCCAGTGGCGCCGGCCCCCAGGCTCACCCCACAGTGCTCGGGGCGACCTGGCTAACCCCACAGTGCTCCAGACACCAGGCTCACCCCACAGTGCTCGGGCCACCAGGCTCACCCCACAGTGCTCGGGCCACCAGGCTCACCCCACAGTGCTCGGGACACCAGGCTCACCCCACAGTGCTCGGGACACCAGGCTCACCCCACAGAGCTCGGGCCACCAGGCTCACCCCACAGTGCTCGAGACACCAGGCTCACCCCACAGTGCTTGGGACACCAGAGTCACCCCACAGTGCTTGGGACAATAGGCTCACCCTACAGTGCTCGGGCCACCAGGCTCACCCCACAGTGCTCGGGGACAATAGGCTCACCCCCAGTGCTTGGGCCACCAGGCTCACCCCACAGTGCTTGGGACACCAGGCTCACTCCACAGTGCTCGGGACACCAGGCTCACTCCACCAGGCTTACCCCACAGTGCTCCGGGCCCCCAGGCTCACCCCACAGTGCTCGGGACACCAGGCACATCCCACAGTGCTCGGGACACCAGGCTCACCCCACAGTACTTTGGACACCAGGCTCACCCCACAGTGCTTGGGACACTAGGCTCACCCCACAGTGCTCGAGACACCAGGCTCACCCCACAGTGCTTGGGTCACCAGGCTCACCCCACATTGCTCGGGACACCAGGCTCACCCGACAGTGCTCGGGACACCAGGCTCACCACAAGTGCTTGGGCCACCGGGCTCACTCCACAGTGCTCGGGGACACCAGTCTCACTCCACCAGGCTTACCCCACAGTGCTCGGGGCCCCCAGACTCACCCCACAGTGCTTGGGGCCCCCAGGCCTCACCCCACAGTGCTCGGGACACCAGGCTCACCCCACAGTACTTTGGACACCAGGCTCACCCCACAGTGCTCGGGACACTAGGCTCACCCCACAGTGCTCGAGACACCAGGCTCATCCCACAGTGCTCGGGACACCAGGCTCACCCCACAGTGCTCAGGACACCAGGCTCACCCCAAGTGCTCGGGACACCAGGCTCACCCCAAGTGCTTGGGCCACCAGGCTCACCCCCACAGTGCTCGGGCCACCAGGCTCACCCCACAGTGCTTGGGCCACCAGGCTCACCCCACAGTGCTCGGGACACCAGGCTCACTCCACAGTGCTCGGGGCCACCAGTCTCACTCCATCAGACTTACCCCGCAGTGCTCGGGCCCCCAGGCTCACCCCACAGTGCTCGGGACACCAGGCTCACCCCACAGTGCTCGGGACACCAGGCTCACCCCACAGTGCTTGGGACACCAGGCTCACTCCACAGTGCTCGGGGCCTCCAGTCTCACTCCACAAGGCTCACCCCACAGTGCTTGGGACACCAGGCTCACCCCACAGTGCTCGGGCCACCAGGCTCACCCCACAGTGCTCCAGACACCAGGCTCACCCCACAGTACTTGGGACACCAGGTTCACCCCACAGTACTCGGGGCACTAGGCTCACCCCACAGTGCTCGAGACACCAGGCTCACCCCACAGTGCTCGGTCACCAGGCTCACCCCACAGTGCTCGGGACACCAAGCTCACCCCACAGTGCTTGGGCCACCAGGCTCACCCCACAGTGCTTGGGACACCAGGCTCACTCCACAGTGCTCGGGACACCAGGCTCACCCCCACAGTGCTCAGGCACCAGTCTTACCCCACAGTGCTCGGGACACCAGGCTCACCCCACAGTGCTTGGGACACCAGGCTCACCCCACAGTGCTCGGGACACCAGGCTCACCCCACAGTGCTCGGGACACCAGGCTCACCCCCACAGTGCTCGGGACACCAGGCTCACCCCACAGTGCTCGGGACACCAGGCTCACCCCACAGTGCTCGGGACACCAGGCTCACCCCACAGTGCTCGGGACACCAGGCTCACCCCACAGTGCCTGGGGCCATCAGGCTCACCCCACAGAGCTCGGGGACACCAGGCTCACCTCAGTGCTCGGGACACCAGGCTCACCTCACAGTGCTCGGGACACCAGGCTCACCCCACAGTGCTCGGGACACCAGGCTCACCCCACAGTGCCTGGGGCCATCAGGCTCACCCCACAGAGCTCGGGGACACCAGGCTCACCTCAGTGCTCGGGCCCCTGGGTTGTGCCCAAGTGCTGGACTGTCCAGTGCAGGTCCTTAGTCCCTCATGCCCCTCCCTCAGCTTCTCTGTGTGAGCTGAGGCAGGAGCCCACCCTGGTCGCTGTCAGGCACCTTCAGTAACGGCCAATGCCCAGGAAGTGGTGCAGGGAGCCCCGTGTGCAGTGGCAGGAATGTAAGTCGCTGACGCTCTCGTGGGCCCCTGGGCGAGGCCCCCACACAACGCTGCCCCCTGCCTACTGCAGCCCTGCCACCTGGCTGAGAGCCAGAGCAAAGCAGGACGGTTCCAGAGAGTTCAAGGAGGATGATGGGAGGCTGCAGGGAGCAGCCGTGTACGGCCCACACGGCCCACCACGGCCCACACGGCCCACACGGCCCACACACGGCCCACGGCCCACGGCCCACGGCCCACACAACCCACAGCCCACACAGCCCACACGCCCACACAGCCCACGGCCCACACGCCGGCCCACACACGCCCTGCATGGCCCAGCACAGCCCTGCACGGCCCACACAACCCACAAGGTCCCCCACAATCGCCCCGCAGTCCCCTGCACAACCCCCCAGAATCCCCCTCACACACAAGCGAGCCCCCGAGACCATGCTCCGTTGGGCGCGGGGTCCCAGAGGGCAGAGCTGGCAGCACCAGTCACAGGCGCTGGGGCTCAATGCGTGTCTTGACACTCGAAAGTGGTTTTTTCTGTCACTGTCTGTCCCCACTACTCTCCCGGGGTGCGGAGAGCTAGTCCCGTCTCCCCGGGGTCCACAGCGAAAATTACATCGTGGAAGTGGTCGCACAAGACTTGGGGCCAAATGGAGGGGCGGGCTAGGAGGGGCGGGGAGAGCTGAGAAGTGCTCGCCACACGCCGCAGTGGGACCAGCCCGGCCCCGCGTCTCTGCTGAGCTTCACACCAGCATCGTCTGTGCCAAGCGCCGTAAAGGCGTGAGCACACATTCAAGTTGGAAACAAGAATTTACTTTCACATATTTTTTTCTGGTCAAAAGCAGACAAAGGCGCTTCGCCTCTTCCGTGTTAACAAACATGGTCAGAATTTTCAGCAGTGGGTTGTGACAGCCCGGCTAGGTGAGTGGGTGGCCCAGCCGTCACCCTGTGACACGCCACAGCTGAGCCTCGGCTGACCCAGCGGCCTGGGTGGCTCCAGAGGCCGCCCAGACCCCCCACAAGCTTCCGGTCTGTGAGGGAGGGGGCTGAGGGAACGACAGTATCTGACTCTTCAAGAGCTGATGAACTCAGGCTGTGGGCACAGGTTGGCCCCCAGCTGAGGCAACCCCAGAGCTGGGCCCCTCTGTACCTGGGCAGGAGTGACCGCCTCCAGAAGCCGGGCAGGGACCCACAAGCCAGACACCCCTGAGCCCCAGGAGAGGCCCGTCCCACGCCAGGGCACAGCCATAGTCGGTGTGTGTGCGGGAGCTGAGGGGGCTGATGGGCTGACAGGATCTGGATGGGCTGAGGGGCTGACAGGAGCTGAGGAGCTGAGGGGGTGTGGGGGCTAATAGGCTGAGAGGAGTTGAGGGGTCGAGGGGGCTGTCAGGTTGATAGGAGGTGAGAGGGCTGTTGGGCTGACAGGAGCTGAGGAGAGTTGTCAGGCTGACAGGAGGTGAGGAACTGAGGAGGGTTGTCAGGCTGACAGGAGGTGAGGAACTGAGGAGGGTTGTCAGGCTGACAGGAGGTGAGAGGGCTGTTGGGCTGAGGAGCTGAGGAGGCTGTCGGGCTGACGGGAGCTGAGGAGATGAGGGGGTCTGTGGGGATGACAGGGAGGTGAGAGGTCTGTGGAGCTGACAGGAGCTGAGGAGGGTTGTCAGGCTGACAGGAGCTGAGGAACTGAGGAGGGCTATTGGACTGACAGGAGCTGAGGAGCTGAGGGGGGCTGTCGGGCTGACAGGAGTTGAGGAGCTGAGGAGGGTTGTCAGGCTGACAGGAGGTGAGAGGGCTGTTGGGCTGAGGAGCTGAGGAGGCTGTTGAGCTGACGGGAGCTGAGATGAGGGGGCTGTGGGGCTGACAGGAGGTGAGAGGTCTGTGGAGCTGACAGGAGCTGAGGAGGGCTGTTGGGCTGACGGGAGCTGAGGAGATGAGGGGGCTGTGGGGATGACAGGAGGTGAGAGGGTCTGTGGAGCTGACAGGAGCTGAGGAGGCTGTTGGGCTGACGGGAGCTGAGGAGGGCTGTCGGGCTGACAGGAGCTGAGTAGCTAAGGGGGCTGATGGCACGGGGTAGCACAATCCCTGCGTGGGAGAGGCCTCTCCCGCGTCACCTTTTCTTGCCATCCAAGTGCTGGGGTTCAGATTCCTCGATGCGTTTAGCCCAGGGAGAAGCTCCCACGGTGGAAGAGCCTCACGCACAGCCCCTGCCAGGACACTTGCATTTGGGCCCCAGAACAAGGAGCCGCAGAGGGGAGAGAAACGGGGCGAGCCCTGGGGTGCCAGCTGCTGTCCCAGAGGGTGTCGCTGGCCACAGGCAGGAGCGGGCGGGCGGCCCTAGGACGAGGCCCACTGGGTTCCCGACGGGGCTGGCCGCAGGGAGGTGCCGGCTGTGCTGGCAGGCCTCAGTCCTTCAGGGAGTGGTAAGCTTTGGTCGTCCGGCTGTTGACAAAGTCCGTCTTCTTGAACTGGGCCTAGGGAAAGCAGTCAGGAGGCCTGTCGGCACTCGGGCGCCGCTCCAGGGACCCGCCATGGGGTGTCCCGGACACTCACCTTCCGGTAGGCCCGTGCAGCTCCGTGTGCGCCCACAGGGAGAACAGCAGGGCCGAGGCCGCCCGGCTGGCTTTGTTGGACATGGCACTGCCGAGCGCAAAGGGCCGAGCTCAGCGTTGGTCCCTGCTGCCCGGCAGGAGCCCAGCCCCCCATTCACCCAGGACCGCCTTCATGCTTAGGTCATTTAAGCAAGTCTTTGCCCTGTTCTCGGCACGGGGCTCTTGAGCACCGCTCAGGGTGGACGGACCCCTCTGGCCACACTCAGCAGCCTGGGCCCAGGACTCACACGTCATCGGCGCTGATGGCCATGATCTTGGGCAGACCCCGGTGCTCAGCAGGTCGCGTGCATGCTGCAGGCTGGTCTGCACCAGGTTGCTGAGCGTGTAGCAGGCAGACGCCGTGGTCTCAATGAGCAGCTCATTGCTGGGCACGGTGCTGGGCAGGACCGACACCAGGTCGGGCAGCGTCTCCTTGGCTATGGGCAAGAGCGGAGGCAGGAGGGCGGGGGTTCTGAGCTCTGCGGGTAGCAGGACACCCCACAGGTCACGCTGACATCAGGCATGTGCTGCTGGACGCCCACAGACAGGGACGGACTGGGCTCGGACGGGGCTTCCTGTCTGACGCCACCATGAATGAGAGACTTCACACAGAATTACTGACTACAGTAGTTCGAAACAGTAAGGACAAAGCCGACCCCACCCCATGGCTGTGTCATCGGAATGGACCTGCAAGACGATCACACGCTCTGAAACATGCTGGAGAATATGGAGCCCTCTCCGAGCGGCACGGAAAGCCGCAAGACTATTTCTTATTTATGTATTATCACTATTATTTTTTTCTTTTTGGGGTCACACCCGCAATGCTCAGGGATCACTCCTGGCTCTGCACTCAGGAATCACTCCTGGCGGTGCTCAGGGGATCGAACCCGGGTCAGCCGCATGCAAGGCAAATGCCCTCCCCGCTGTGCTATCACTCCAGCCCCACTATTATTCACGATCACGATCACGATCTTCCCGTTAATCATCTATTTGCTAGAGCGGGCACCCGAGTCACACCCTGCAATGCTCAGAGGTTGTTTCTGGCTCTGCACTCAGGAATCACTCCTGGCAGTGCTTGGGGGACCATATGGTTTGCTGGGGAATGGAACCAAGGTCGGCTGAGTGCAAGGAAACGCTCTCCCTGCTGTGCTATCGCTCCAGCCCCTAGCCTCAAGATTCCTGTCTGCACAAAGCACATGTCACTGGCGGCATGAGAGGAAACGCACCGGCCAGCCGAGGAGAAATGCCTGTGAGGCGAACGCGGCGGGTTTCCCCCACAGCTGTGGCGGTGCCTCTCAGGAAGTCTCTCAGGACCCTGGAGGTCGTGCCACAGGCGAGCAAGCAAGGCCCCCAGCATGGTGGAAGCATTGTTCTGCTCTGGGGACTGTGGGCAGAGGACCGAGAGACTCGGCCCCACCGTGGGTGCACAACCCCGGGAGCAGCATTTGCCCCTCGAGACGTGTGAGTCCTCGGCTGGAGGCCGCAGGCCTGGACACCACGCGGAGAGGACTTCTCTCCGGGCACATAATGTCACTGAGCACGTGGGCTCTGGGAGTCTCGTAGCGCCAAAGAGGAGGGCAGGGGCTTCAAGGCTGACCGCAAACCTGATTCTTTGTGGAGAGTTTTCAGTGGCGCATCCGCTATTTCGACAAGCACCGCCCTCCTCACTGAAGGTGAGGACTCCTGATCCCTCACTGTGCTGCGGCCACTTGGACAAACCCTGCTCCCACCCAGCCTCTTCCCCCAGAGCGCATGGGCCAACGCCACACAGCCGTCTCCCTCGTCCTGAAACTGGCCTCTGCCCCCTGCTTCCCAGACAAGCTCCTGCACCTCAGCCAGGTAGAGGCTCATCTTCGCCAAGTGCTCTCTGGCAGCATGGAGGTCCGATGACAGGCTGCTCTCAGGTCTGACTGGCACACGCCCCTACTCTCAAGTCTGACAGGACACCCATCTGCTCTGAGGGGGTCTGGCTGACAGGACACCCATCTGCTCTGAGGGGGTCTGGCGGACAGGACACCCATCTGCTCTGAGGGGTCTGGCCGACAGGACACCCATCTGCTCTGGGTCTGGCTGACAGGACACCCCATCTGCTCTGGGTCTGACGGACAGGACACCCATGTGCTCTGGGTCTGACGGACAGGACACCCATCTGCTCTGGGTCTGACGGACAGGACACCCATCTGCTCTGAGGGGGTCTGGCTGACAGGACACCCATCTGCTCTGAGGGGTCTGGCTGACAGGACACCCATCTGCTCTGAGGGGGTCTGGCCGACAGGACACCCCATCTGCTCTGGGTCTGGTGGACAGGACACCCCATCTGCTCTGGGTCTGACGGACAGGACACCCCATCTGCTCTGGGTCTGGTGGACAGGACACCCCATCTGCTCTGGGTCTGAAGGACAGGACACCCATCTGCTCTGGGTCTGGTGGACAGGACATCCCATCTGCTCTGGGTCTGGCAGACAGGACACCCATCTGCTCTGGGTCTGACGGACAGGACACCCATCTGCTCTGGGTCTGACGGACAGGATACCCCATCTGCTCTGAGGGGGTCTGGCCGACAGGACACCCATCTGCTCTGAGGGGGTCTGGCCGACAGGACACCCATCTGCTCTGGGTCTGGTGGACAGGACATCCCATCTGCTCTGGGTCTGACGGACAGGACACCCCATCTGCTCTGGGTCTGGCGGACAGGACACCCCATCTGCTCTGGGTCTGGTGGACAGGACATCCCATCTGCTCTGGGTCTGACGGACAGGACACCCCATCTGCTCTGGGTCTGGCGGACAGGACACCCCATCTGCTCTGGGTCTGGTGGACAGGACACCCCCATCTGCTCTGGGTCTGACGGACAGGACACCCCATCTGCTCTGGGTCTGGTGGACAGGACACCCATCTGCTCTGGGTCTGGTGGACAGGACACCCATCTGCTCTGGGTCTGGCTGACAGGACACCCCATCTGTTCTGGGTCTGACGGACAGGACACCTCATCTGTTCTGGGTCTGACGGACAGGACACCCATCTGCTCTGGGTCTGGCGGACAGGAAACCCCACATGCTCTGGGTCTGGCTGACGGGACACCACATCTGCTCTGGGTCTGGCAGACAGGACACCCCATCTGCTCTGGGTCTGGTGGACAGGACACCCATCTGTTCTGGGTCTGACGGACAGGACATCCCATCTGCTCTGGGTCTGACGGACAGGACACCCATCTGCTCTGGGTCTGATGGACAGGACACCCCATCTGCTCTGGGTCTGGCTGACAGGACACCCCATCTGCTCTGGGTCTGACGGACAGGACACCCCATCTGCTCTGGGTCTGGCTGACAGGACACCCCCATCTGTTCTGGGTCTGGTGGACAGGACACCCCATCTGTTCTGAGTCTGACGGACAGGACACCCATCTGCTCTGGGTCTGGCTGACAGGACACCCCATCTGCTCTGGGTCTGGCAGACAGGACACCCCATCTGCTCTGGGTCTGGTGGACAGGACACCCCATCTGCTCTGGGTCTGGTGGACAAGACACTCCATCTGCTCTGGGTCTGGTGGACAGGACACCCCATCTGCTCTGGGTCTGGTGGACAAGACACTCCATCTGCTCTGGGTCTGACGGACAGGACACCCATCTGCTCTGGGTCTGACGGACAGGACACCCCCATCTGCTCTCGGTCTGGCGGACAGGACACCCCCATCTGATCCCTGGAGACGTGAAGGTCCGGCCCGACGGGCACCTTCAGCACGGCAGGACTCACCGATGTCGTCCTGCAGCGACAGGTTCCGGGAGAGGTTCCGCAGAAGCGAGACGGCGGCCCGGCGCACACTGGGCTCCCCGGCGTGAAGCATCTTGCGGGCGTGCTGCAGTCCGTTTTCCTTCTGCACCACCAGCTGGGCCACCGCCGCCGGCATCTGTGGGCACACGCAGGGTCGTGTGTGGGCACTCGGAACCGCAGCGCTGTGGCCGGCTTCCAGCACCTCCTCAAGGCTTTCCCTCGCCCTCTCTATGAAGAGACAATACACCAGCCCCATCTGCTGGGCGAGAGCGTCTCTTCCTGCCCTGTGCTCACATGCACGGTGAAAACAGCCTCCCTGCTGCGGGGTAGTGAATCCAGCTAAGGTCACCCACAGTGACGAATCCCAAATCCAGAAAAAGCCAGTGCACTTTGCAGACACACTCGGCTGTTTGGGAAAAGACCTGGACCTTTGGGACAGCTCATGGCCCCAGCGGACAGTGCTTGGGCATGTGGCCCCAACATGCTTCCACAGCCTCCCGGGCGGGCACACCTGGTCTCACGGCCTCCCGGGCGGGCACACCTGGTCTCCACGGCCTCCCGGGCGGCACACCTGGTCTCACGGCCTCCCCAGGCGGGCACACCTGGTCTCACGGCCTCCCCGGGCGGGCACACCTGGTCTCACGGCCTCCCCAGGCGGGCACACCTGGTCTCACGGCCTCCCCGGGCGGGCACACCTGGTCTCACGGCCTCCCGGGCGGGCACACCTGGTCTCACGGCCTCCCGGGCGGGCACACCTGGTCTCACGGCCTCCCCGGGCGGGCACACCTGGTCTCACGGCCTCCCGGGCGGGCACACCTGGTCTCACGGCCTCCCGGGCGGGCACACCTGGTCTCACGGCCTCCCGGGCGGGCACACCTGGTCTCACGGCCTCCCGGGCGGGCACACCTGGTCTCACGGCCTCCCGGGCGGGCACACCTGGTCTCACGGCCTCCCCGGGCGCGGCACACCTGGTCTCACGGCCTCCCGGGCGGGCACACCTGGTCTCACGGCCTCCCGGGCGGGCACACCTGGTCTCACGGCCTCCCGGGCGGGCACACCTGGTCTCACGGCCTCCCCGGGCGGGCACACCTGGTCTCACGGCCTCCCCGGGCGGGCACCACCTGGTCTCACGGCCTCCCTGGTGGGCACACCTGGTCTCACGGCCTCCCTGGTGGGCACACCTGGTCTCACGGCCTCCCTGGTGGGCACACCTGGTCTCACGGCCTCCCTGGTGGGCACACCTGGTCTCACGGCCTCCCAGGTGGGCACACCTGGTCTCACGGCCTCCCGGGCGGGCACACCTGGTCTCACGGCCTCCCCAGGCGGGCACACCTGGTCTCACGGCCTCCCGGGCGGGCACACCTGGTCTCACGGCCTCCCGGGCGGGCACACCTGGTCTCCACGGCCTCCCGGGCGGGCACACCTGGTCTCACGACCTCCCGGGGCGGGCACACCTGGTCTCCACGGCTCCCCAGGGGGTTCTGCACTCACCGGGCCGCTGCCCGCTGTAAGGTTCTGGAGGGCACCCAGGGAGGCCTCCTGGGTGTAGGTGCGGGCACTCTTGGCGATGAGCGACAGGTACATGCGGATGACGATCGAGTGCCACAGCCACTCCACGCCCTTGGGGCTGCTCTTCTCCTCCGGCATGGGCAGCGCCTGCAATTGCTGGACACACGCACCAGGATGACCACATGGCCCGGCTCACGCCCGCAGGCCAGAGAACAAGTCTCCGCCGTGGCCTGCATGTCAGGACCCTGGGACCGGGATGGGAACACCCTTGCCCCTGGCAGGTGCGGGACACAGGTCTCGGCCCAGCTCTGTGGGGGACGGCAGGAGTGGAAGAGGAGGGAGGAGAGAGAGAGGGAGGGGGGAGGGAGGGAGGGGAGGAAAGGGCAGGAGGAGCAGAAAAACGAAGAGGAGAGAGAAGAGAGGGGGCAGGAGGGTGGGGCTGCGGGCAGCTGGATGTGTCCAGGGGCAGTGGGCTGGGAGTGGCCTCTCCGGCCTGGGCTCATCCTGGGCAGCTTCTCCCCGGAGCCCCTGCACAGCCGGGCTCTGCGTGAGCTGCAGGCCCCGGCGCTACCCTGCCCGTCCATCCCGCCCGCGTACCTCCTTCACCTTCCTGCTGCGGCCCCCGAAGCAGCCCACGCTCCGGCCACTGTCGGGCTGGACGCTGCGCTGGGGAGCGTAGATGCTCTGCGCCGTAGGGGTCGGGGAGCTCGGCCTCCAGCTGGTACGACAGGTTGTGCAGGACGCACACGCAGTTCTCCGTGGCCTGCAGGCGACGGGGTCCGGTCACCGAGACCCTCGAGGGGAGGCAGAGGGTGGGCAGAGGGCGTGGCGGAAGCCGGAGCCCCAGGGCGGGTGGGGGTCTTTTTGCCTTCCTGCCCATCGGCTTATTCACTTGGGAGCTCCCAGGAATGTGCAGGGCCTGGGGACCACCGGGACAGGGAGTGGACATGGGCCTCCGGGACCCCTCCGCCAGGGGCACGTGTGTCAGGCGGGGGCTCCCAGCTCCCGGGAGAGCATCTGTCTGGGCAGAGGGAGACCCCGGGCGGCTGGAAAAGGCTGCAGGGCCAGGGGGTGTGGTGGGGCTGTGGTCCCTGAGGTGGGCTGGTCAGGGGTCCCTGAGGCATGCCCTGAGGCGGGGTGGGGGGCAGAGCAGGAGACCTTGTCGTCGGGCTGGTAGTCGGCAATGGTGCCCCGCACGTAGTGGACCAGGGAGTCGATCAGGCCGTCGCTCCTCCTCATCACCTTCCTGCCCTCGGGCCCCCGCGGAGCTCATGTTCCTGCAGGACACGGACACTCTGAGCCCGGCCTGGGCACAGTCGACCCCGGGCACCTGCAGGGCTGCACAGGGCGGGTCAGGCCAGGTCAAGGATGCCGCCCCTTCCTGTCCACTGAGCAGCCACGGACACCACGGGGTCACCACAGACCAGAGGCTGCGGGCAGGGGGGGCCGGCACTGGGGAGCAGTGGGGCTGCCCTCAGCCAGCACCGAACCTCCTGCGTGCTCCCTCCCGCGTGCTCCCTCCCTTGTGCTCCCCCCGCGTGCTCCCTCCCGTGTGCTCCCTCCCTTCAGGTGTTTCTCGCATCAACCACTTCAGTGACTTTTCCCAAGAATGGCCAAAGAACAGGCCTGGGAGGCCAGAGCTGGGAGAACTGTCCGTGTAAGGTCACATCCGTGTCCGTCTGCGTCCATCCGGGGGCTGGCTGCTGCTGGCAGAGCACAGACCCACCTAGGGGCCTCTGGGAAGGACCATCAGCAGAACTGCCATCTGGGACCACAGCTGCTGCCTTCCCCCAGAACAAGATGCTGCTGCACGTCTGCACCACGGCGTGGAAGAGCAACGGTCCCAGGCACGGAAGGACCAGAGGGACAGAGGCTGCCCTCAGTACTCGGTAATCAGTGACTCAGCATATACGGTCACAGCAACAAGCGATCGATGACCACCACACCTGCTGAGGCCAGCACTAGGTAATCAATGCCCATCACACTGATGGATCCCAGCAATCGGTAACCAATGACCATCACACCTGCCAATCACAGTACTAGGTAACCAATGGCCATCACACCTGCCAATCACAGTACTAGGTAATCAATGACCATCACACCTGCCAATCACAGTACTAGGTAACCAATGGCCATCACACCTGCCAATCACAGTACTAGGTAACCAATGACCATCACACCTGCCAATCACAGTACTAGGTAATCAATGACCATCACACCTGCCAATCACAGTACTAGGTAATCAATGACCATCACACCTGCCAATTACAGTACTAGGTAATCAATGACCATCACCTGCCAATCACAGTACTAAGTAATCAATGACCATCACACCTGCCAATCACAGTACTAGGTAATCAATGACCATCACACCTGCCAATCACAGTACTAGGTAATCAATGACCATCACACCTGCCAATCACATTACTAGGTAATCAATGAACATCACACCTGCCAATTACAGTACTAGGTAATCAATGACCATCACACCTGCCATCACAGTACTAGGTAACCAATGACCATCACACCTGCCAATCACAGTACTAGGTAACCAATGGCCATCACACCTGCCAATCACAGTACTAGGTAATCAATGACATCACACCTGCCAATCACAGTACTAGGTAACCAATGACCATCACACCTGCCAATCACAGTACTAGGTAATCAATGACCATCACACCTGCCAATCACAGTACTAGGTAACCAATGACCATCACACCTGCCAATCACAGTCCTAGGTAATCAATGACCATCACACCTGCCATCACAGTACTAGGTAATCAATGACCATCACACCTGCC
Organism: Cryptotis parvus; assembly: GCA_021461705.1. Classification (NCBI taxonomy): domain Eukaryota; kingdom Metazoa; phylum Chordata; class Mammalia; order Eulipotyphla; family Soricidae; genus Cryptotis; species Cryptotis parvus. Next base: position 59,541 of record JAJIBD010004954.1, read on the forward strand.
AATCACAGTACTAGGTAATCAATGACCATCACACCTGCCATCACAGTACTAGGTAATCAATGACCATCACACCTGCCAATCACAGTACTAGGTAATCAATGACCATCACACCTGCCAATCACAGTACTAGGTAATCAATGACCATCACACCTGCCAATCACAGTACTAGGTAATCAATGACCATCACACCTGCCATCACAGTACTAGGTAACCAATGACCATCACACCTGCCAATCACAGTCCTAGGTAATCAATGACCATCACACCTGCCATCACAGTACTAGGTAATCAATGACCATCACCTGCCAATCACAGTACTAGGTAACCAATGACCATCACACCTGCCAATTACAGTACTAGGTAATCAATGACCATCACACCTGCCAATCACAGTACTAGGTAATCAATGACCATCACACCTGCCATCACAGTCCTAGGTAATCAATGACCATCACACCTGCCATCACAGTACTAGGTAACCAATGACCATCACACCTGCTGATAACAGCAATGAGTATCAGTGACTCGGCACACCTGGGGACACAGCAGATCACAGGGTGATCACACCCACACAACAGATCACAATGATGCTCATCACACCTACACAACAGATCACAATGATGCTCACACTTGCCGGTCACAGTGGCCGGTCACAATGACCGGTCATCTCACAGTGCTGGCCACAAGGGGCAGCGTGGCTGCCTGTATCGTGTCACAGACGCTAGCTCACAGAGGCCAGTGGGGGTGTGACTCAGGGACAGCGGATGAAAACTGGACCAGTGATTCACGGCTGCCGGACACGCTGTCCTTGACTTCACGGCTACCAGACACGTCGTCCTTTTTTTTTTTTTTTTTTTTTTTTGCTTTTTTGGGTCACACCCAGCGATGCTCAGGGGTTACTTCTGGCTCTGCACTCAGGAATTATTCCTGGCAGTGCTCGGGGACCATATGGGATGCCAGGGATTGAACCCGGGCCAGCGCAGGCCGGCTGCGTGCAAGGCAAACGCCCTACCCGCTGGGCTATCGCCCGCCCCACACGCTGTCCTTGACTTACTCACCCGGTGCTGCTCGGGGCTTACTCTCAAGTCTGCACTCAGGGTCACCCTGGCAGGGCTTGGGGCTCCTCTGGGTGCTGGGATGGGACCGGTCGGCCATGGAGGTGAGGACCCTGACCCCGTCTGTCTCGGACTCTTCCGAATTTTAACCAAATCCTCCCGAGAGTTTTGGTTCTCATTCAATTCTTATGGAGCCACTTCTGCCTTTCATCTCTTCAGAACCTAACGCCCTGGCGTAAGGCAGATGGTGAGCTGGCTGACCCACTCTGCTCAGTTTCCCCACGACGTGACCCCGCTGAGTCACGGGCATACAGTAACTTTTCAGCACCAGGAAACAGATTCTGCAGAAGGGCGGCAGATGCTGAAAGCACCTTTTGGGCAATTCAGGGTTGGCCGAGCTGGGGACAGGAGGCAGGTGTGTCCCTGCCGTCACCTGCTGTGCCCTGACTTGTGATGATGACCCCGTGTCCCTCCGACCTTTCCCAGCTGCTGCTGGAGCTGCGCCATGTGGACATTCCGGCCTGTGTCCACATGCCCTCACGGGCCAGGGCGTTTATTCTGGGCGAGGAGGAGCAGAGTGGCTGCCGGCACCGACAGACGCCGGGCTGAGCTCTGGCATTATCCAGACGGGATGGCTGGAAGGGGCTTATCAGGGCGGCCGCCATGGAGGTGCGGCTGACAGGAAGCGCGGGGGCCCCAGAGCTCGGGGTCGGCATTCTTCCCTCCTTACTCAGAGCCTGGAAATAGGTGTCGGGCAGGCGGGGGAGGGGCTGTGCCAGGAACAAGAGCTGCAGGTCAGAGAAGGGCCCTCGAGCCCTCAGGACGCAGGGGGCGACCAGAGTGAGGGATACTGACGGTCACGCCTGACGCCCTGGGATGTGGGGGTCCACACAGGACCTTCGAGCCTCCCACCAGCCCACCCCAGCTCGCACCCGCTTCCTGTGCCCGGGCCCTACCCATGGAAGCAACAACCCTGTGGCCAGGTGTGCCGCAAAGCGAGGAGAGCCGCACGCCAGCCACGCTGCCAGCGTGGCCTCTGCTCGCCTGCTGGATGCCAGTTCAGTTCTTTCTTGCTTTTTTGGGTCACACCCAGCGGTGCTCAGGGGCTACTCCTGGCTCTGCATTCAGGAATTACTCCTGGCGGTGCTCGGGGGCCATGTGGGATGCCGGGATCAGCGCATGTAAGGCAGACGCCCTCCCCGCTGTGCTGTAGCTCTGGCCTGCCAGGTTCTGGTCTGCAGGGACGCCGTGCGGGGGTCCTCCAGGGGCACCTGAGCTGGAGCAGGCTGTGCCCAGAGCAGCGCACCCATCCTGGGCGCCGTCCCAGACCAGGCGAGGTCAGGCAGCACAGGGTCACCCTGAGAGTTTCCTCATGCCTCCCACAGGGGCCGCAAGGACTCACTGACCCCCTTACAGGGCGTCTCGGGAGGCGCAGGATGGGGCACTGCTTGGGCACTCAGAGCTCGGAGGGTGCCAAGAGTCCCGGCACCCAGGGACTGAGAACACTGGGGTTCCCACTGCCAGGTGTGGGTCAGAGGTGGCCCCGCAGCAGGCGGGCAGGGTCAGTGGCTACCAGGCCCCTGGCTCCGTCCTGGAAAGGGTCTCCCAGAATCCAGGTTCAGGGTGCAGGGGAGCACGGGAAAGGTGGGCGGGACCCCCAGGGCCAAGGCAGCCTTGGGGCTCTGCTCATTTCTGGAGCTGTAGGTGGGTGGAGCACACGAGGAAGCAATCGAGGTGGGGAAGGGGGTCCTGGGATGTGACTCTGCTGCCCCCGCCCAGCCCGGTGCCCGCCCCTTGTGTTTCTCAGCTCTGGGCTAGATTCCCAGCACCACAAATGAACAACACCCCACAGGTACTGGCCAGGCAGGGCCGCACGCTGTCCCGACCAGCTGTCCCGTGGCCAGTCCTCCACGCAGCTGCGAGAACGGCCTTGCTCCCGCACGCAGCTAGTAAAGCATCGCTCATCTGGGCCAAGGGCTGTGCCTACGGAACAGCGCGGCCACGGCAACTCCTGGATCCATGGGTGGAAAAGCGACTGCAGGGGAGAGAGCAGCATCCACGTGCCCAGGCCCATGCGCCGATCCATTATTCACGGAGCCCACACATTTCTGCTCACTTGCCAAACACCGAGGCTTAAATAATTAACCAGACCCCTGAGGTTCCAGCTGGCGTTGTGGCTGCCTTTGTGTTTCTGGAGAAGCCCTGCGCCCAGCAGAAGGATGTGGACACACCCAGCTCCCGCTGTCCACGTCCTGGCTAACATCCCATCCAGCCCGACAGGGTCTTAGCTCCAGAGGTCAGGTCCTCGGCCCTCTGCCCCCTGGAGCCGCTGTTGATGCTCCTTCCTGTGACCCCTTTATCCCCGGCTGTGCCCCCGCCCCACTCAACGTGGCCCCTTGGAAAATCCTGCCCCTTCCCCCATAGCCCCCACCCAGATTGAGGGCTGGACCAAGTTATTTTCTAGAAGTGGATAACTGCATTTAGATTGTGAGTTAGAAAGTCAGGCCCGTCTGCGGATGTGTGTTGCTACTAACGGAGAAACAGTCATTTGCTCCGGGAGAGCAGAGCCGCTTTCCCGCCGGTGATGGCCCCACACCCTGCCGCGCCGAAGTCCCGCCACGTCCCTTGAGATCCGGCCACGTCCCCTGTGCCCGCCATGTCCCTTGTGCCTGCCACGCCCCTGTGCCCGCCACGCCCCTGTGCCCGCCGTGTCCCCTGTGCCCGCCACGTCCCTGTGCCCGCCACGCCCCTGTGCCCGCCGTGTCCCCTGTGCCCGCCACGCCCCCTGTGCTCATTACGTCCCCCTGTGACCGCCACGCCCCTGTGCCCGCCGTGTCCCCGAGCCACCATGGCCCGTGTCCCCACGCTCTCCCATGCCGTGTCTCCCAAGCCAAGTGTCTCCGTGTCTGTGTCCCCGTGACCCCTGAGCAGGCATCCCTGCAGGGTCCCCATACGAGAAACGTAGCTGACCCATGGCCCGGCCCAAGGCAGTGCCCCCTGGACCCCAGGTCGGCAGATGCCATGTGGGACACATCAGGTATTGTGTGGCTTTTGTGCCTACCACAGACAGAAGAGAGGCCACACACCTGGGCTTTCTCCAGGGAGGCAGAGCGGTCACCGTCAGTTTTAGGGCTGGGGGAGGCAGGGGTCGTGGCAGAGAAGCCCCCTCCCAAGTCCCCGTGGGCCCCAGGCGGTGCCACAGGCGGAACTCACCTCAGGCAGCCCGTGACGTTGTAGAAAATGTCTAGGTCCAGCAGCCCGTTGGGCTTGGGGTAGTCGCCCTCGGGCCAGCCTGAGAAGGGCACCACAACACTCTCGGTCAGGGTGGTCAGGGCCTCGGACACCAACAGGTGCTTTAGCCGGTCACTGGACGAGAGGTTCCACAGCAGACCTGCAAGGGGCGCGGCTCAGGGCAGGGAAGAGTCCCCACTGTGGATGGGGACTGCGGGGGGATGAGGGGGGAGCTTAGACAGGAAGAGATGTATGGCCGGCAACTCAATGCATGCGTGCACACACAACATACACACGTGCACGCACACATGCATACACAACTAACACATACACACATGCACGCACACACATGCATACACAACTAAACACATACACACGCATGCACACGCACAACTAAATACATAACACATGCCCACACATTTACACACAACTAAACACATACACATATGCACGCACACAACTATATACACACATGCACACAACTAAACACATGCATGCATACACATGCACACATACATACGCAACTAAACACATGCACACACAACTAAACACATATATATGCATGCACACACATGCACACACAACTAAATACATACACACATGCACACACAACTCAACACATACACAATGCACACACATGCACACACAACTAAATACATGCATGCACACATACATACACAACTAAACATATACACACATGCACACACACATGAGTAAACTGTACACATCCACACACACAACTAACTACATGCACACACATCTACACACATACATGACTAGACATGCACACATATCTACACACATACACACAACTATACACATACACGTGTACATCTACACACACCTACACACATGCACTCACACACATCTACATACATGCACATACACATCTAAACACATGCACACACATCTAAACACATGTGCACACACACTCAATTCTACACACATGCACACGCACACGGGTGGGGAGGAGGACAAAGAAGGGACAGAGGTGGGGACAGGGAGGGGCAGGGCGGGCACCGTGAGCTCAGGGCAGGGGCGAGGGCTGGGGGAGCCCCACACCTGCAGGGTCCCCTGAGCACCGAGTCAGGAGGGGCCCCAGCACTGCCCTCATGTGAGCCCCTCAGACCCAAACCAGGGAGGGCGCCTGGGGCAGGGACACCGCGGGCAGGACACGCTCTGGGGGCAGATACTGCAGGATGGACACACCAGGGACAGGGAGCGCAGGACAATGGTCACACCCCACTGCTGCCCGCTGGGACTGGGCGGACATCTCCTAGGCAGCTGCTGTCCAGAGGGGCCGCAGCACGCACACAGGCGGACACGCAGGTGAGGACGTGCACACACACAGGCGCGGACACGCAGGTGAGGACGCCGCGACGCACACAGGCGGACACGCAGGTGAGGACACACACGCACACAGGCGCGGACACGCAGGTGAGGACGCCGCACGCACACAGGCGCAGACACGCAGGTGAGGACACACACGCACACAGGCGCGGACACGCAGGGTGAGGACACGCACGCACACAGGCGTGGACACACAGGTGAGGATGTGCATGCATGCAGATGTGGACACGCAGGTGAGGACATGCATGCACACAGGCGCGGACACGTAGGTGAGGACGCCGCACACACAGGCACGGTCACGCAGGCGTGGACAGGAAGATGCTGGACCATGAGAAGTGCGTCTTACGTGCGTGGGAGCTGACGGGGGTCTCAGCTCAGGTCCGAAACTCCCCACCCCCACCCCGCTTCCCACTGCCTCTTGCCTGGGGAGTGCCCCCACACTCAGCCCACCGGCCCTCAGGAGCACCCGAGACAGCAGGCCCGGCCCCCGCCCCAGTCCTGGAGCGGACAGAGAAGGTGCAGCCCAGTGAGCGTCCCCTGGGCCCTGCCCTGCTCTGTCAGCTGCCAACGGACGCCCACAACCTATCAGCCCCGTGCTCGACCACGCCCCCTGCCCCCCGCCCCACATCCCCCTGCCCCACGTCCCCCTGCCCCATGTCCCCCGCCCCACGCCACCCCTGCCCCACGCCCCCTGCCCCACGCCCCCCCTGCCTAACGCCCCCTGCCCCACGACCCCCTGCCCTCCCTGCCCCACGCCCCGCCCCACATCCCCGCCCCACATCCCCCACTGCCCCACGCCCCCGCCCCACGTCCCCCTGCCCCACGTCCCCCACTGCCCCACATCCCCCTGCCCCATGTCCCCCCGCCCTACGTCCCCCCCGCCCCACGTCCCCCTGCCCCACGTCCCCCACTGCCCCACGCCCCCACTGCCCCACATCCCCACTGCCCCACGCCCCGCCCCACGTCCCCTGCCCCACGTCCACCCCTGCCCACCACGCCCCCCACCTGTGCCCTAGCACGTCGTGCACCCTCCGTCTCTGACCCACTCCACCCATCCTCCTTCCTCTCGTCTCCACACCCTTCCCCGAGTCCCTCACCCTAATGCTCACGGCTACCCCAGTCCCGGCTGAAGGATGGTCGAGCTCAGCCCTGGCCCTAAGCAGATGGACCCGCATGTGAGTGGCCGCAGCCATGGAGCCCGAAGCCCCCGCAGACGCTTCACAGACGCTCCCAAAGCAAACTGGGCGGAGGCCGGGCCCGCCGTGACCTGCAGGCCTGAGGCCCAGCGCACCCAGGGAGGGGGCGGCCCAGCACGCAGGGATGCACTGCAGCCGCGAGGGTGGGCCCTGGCCTGTGGGGGCTCCTGGGGGCTGCTCTTGCTCGACCCTTGGGCCGGATGGAAAACAGGGCTCTAGGCCGGAGAGGTGAGGAGGCGCCGATGGTCCCCAGCTGAGGCTGTGCCAAGGCTCCCTGCCTGCCATGGGCGGGGGACCCTCGGCCACCCCCTGCCCAGCCCACCACGCTCACCCCAGCGCCCTCCCTGGCTGGGGGCTGCACTGCCCTGAGATGAGCTTTGGCCCAGCCGGCGTCTGACGGCAGAGCACCGCCTTGCTGCCCCAGCAGAGTGGGGACAGCGGCTGACGGGACGGGCTGTGTGGGCCATTCATGGGCAGGCTGGGAGGATGCCAGACCCGTCTCTGGGCACTATGTGAGGGGACGCGGGCGGGGGACAGCTGGAGGGGCTCTGAGGGACCCGGGGTGGCGGGACAGCATTGGGGCTTCACAGCACTTTCTGGACAGCACGGGTGCGGGCAGCGTCCACAGGGACAGCGGCCAGCACAGGGTGAGGGCAGCGCCCACGGGACAGCGGCCAGCACGGGGTGAGGGCAGCATCCACGGGGACAGCGGCCAGCACGGGGTGAGGGCAGCGTCCATGGGGACAGCGGCCAGCACGGGGTGAGGGCAGCGCCCATGGGGACAGCGGCCAGCACAGGGTGAGGGCAGTGCCCGTGGGGACAGCGGCCAGCACAAGGTGAGGGCAGCGCCCACGGGGACAGCAGCCAGCACAGGGTGAGGGCAGCGCCCATGGGGACAGCGGCCAGCACAGGGTGAGGGCAGCGCCCATGGGAACAGCGGCCAGCACAGGGTGAGGGCAGCGCCCATGGGGACAGCGGCCAGCACAGGGTGAGGGCAGCGCCCGTGGGGACAGCGGCCAGCACAGGGTGAGGGCAGCGTCCACGGGGACAGCGGCCAGCATGGGGTGAGGGCAGCGTCCACAGGGACAGCGGCCAGCACAGGGTGAGGGCAGCGCCCATGGGGACAGCGGCCAGCACAAGGTGAGGGTAGCGCCCATGGGACAGCAGCCAGCACAAGGTGAGGGCAGCGCCCACGGGGACAGCAGCCAGCACAGGGTGAGGGTAGCGCCCATGGGGACAGCGGCCAGCACAGGGTGAGGGCAGCGCCCATGGGGACAGCGGCCAGCACAGGGTGAGGGCAGCGCCCATGGGGACAGCGGCCAGCACAGGGTGAGGGCAGCGCCCATGGGGACAGCGGCCAGCACAGGGTGAGGGCAGCATCCACGGGGACAGCGGCCAGCACGGGGTGAGGGCAGTGTCCACGGGGACAGCGGCCAGCACAGGGTGAGGGCAGCGCCCATGGGGACAGCGGCCAGCACAGGGTGAGGGCAGCGCCCACGGGACAGCGGCCAGCACAGGGTGAGGGTAGCGTCCATGGGACAGCAGCCAGCACAAGGTGAGGGCAGCGTCCACGGGGACAGCGGCCAGCACAGGGTGAGGGTAGCGTCCATGGGACAGCAGTCAGCACAGGGTGAGGGCAGCGCCCACGGGACAGCGGCCAGCACAGGGTGAGGGTAGCATCCATGGGACAGCGGCCAGCACGGGGTGAGGGCAGCGTCCACGGGGACAGCGGCCAGCACAGGGTGAGGGCAGCGTCCACGGGGACAGCGGCCAGCACGGGGTGAGGGCAGCGTCCGTGGGGATGGAGCAGCCGGGCTCGCACCTGTGATCTGCTTCTTGGTCTCCAGGTCGCCCGTCTGCCTCAGCACCTGCAGCAGCCGCGGGACCCCGCTGAGCTCGGCCACCTCCAGCTTGTTGTCGTTGTCCTCGAACACCAGGTTGCGCAGTGCCCCGCACACGGCTCGCTGCACGTCCTCACTCGGCACCTTGAGCAGCTGCAGCAGCCGCGGGATGCCGCGGAGCTGGTACACCTGTGGGGCATGGCGGTCAGGGCACGGCGGTCAGGGGGCACAACGGCCAGGGCATGGCGGTCAGGGCACGGCGGTCAGGGGGCACAACAGCCAGGGCATGGCGGCCAGGGCACGGCGGTCAGGGCATGGCGGTCAGGGCATGGCGGTCAGGCACGGCAGTCAGGGGGCACAACAGCCACGGCATGGTGGTCAGGGCATGGCAGCCAGGGCATGGTGGTCAGGCACGGCGGTCAGGGGACACAACGGCCAGGGCATGGTGGTCAGGGCACCGCGGTCAGGGGGCACAACAGCCAGGGCATGGCGGTCAGGGCATGGTGGTCAGGGCATGGCGGTCAGGGGCACAACGGCCAGGGCATGGCGGTCAGGGCACCGCGGTCAGGGGCACAACAGCCAGGGCATGGTGGTCAGGGCATGGCAGCCAGGGCATGGTGGTCAGGGCATGGCGGTCAGGGGACACAATGGCCAGGGCATGGCGGTCAGGGCATGGCGGTCAGGGCATGGCAGTCAGGGCATGGCGGTCAGGGGGCACAACGGCCAGGCACGGCGGTCAGGGCATGGCGGTCAGGGCATGGCGGTCAGGGCATGGCGGTCAGGGGACACAATGGTCATGGCATGGCAGTCAGGGCATGGCGGTCAGGGCATGGCAGTCAGGGCATGGCGGTCAGGGGGCACAACGGCCAGGGCACGGCGTCAGGGCATGGCGGTCAGGGCATGGCGGTCAGGGGACACAATGGTCATGGCATGGCAGTCAGGGCATGGTGATCAGGGGCACAACGGTCAGGGCATGGTGGTCAGGGGCACAGGGAGGGTGCTTGGGCAGGGACACTATGGGAAGGACATATTCTGAGGGCAGCTACTGCAGGATGGACACACCGTGGACGTGAGGGAGAAGGGAGGGACCCAGCTTGGGGAGGAGGCACCATCACTGCCCCAGGCTGGACAGAGGGCCCCGCCCATGTCCATAGAATCCTGCTCCTTCCTGTCTCACACGGGCCCAGGGAACGTTCCAGGGAGTGGGGGGACGGGTCCTATCTGCTGACCACCGTTTGTGTGTTTCTGAAAGGACCGTCAGAGCACACGTGACAACGCATGAGCACGCAAGCAGAAGGGACACAGCCCAGCGTGAGCCCAGCGTGAGCCCGAGAGCCGGAGAGCAGAGGACAGCCAGTGTACTCTGGCACGACGCGTGGTGCCCGCCTCTCCCGGTGCCCGCCTTTCCCGGTGCACTCTGGGCATGACGTGCGGTGCCCGCCCTCTCCCAGGGCCCGCCTTTCCCGGTGCACTTGGCACGACGTGCGGTGCCCGCCTCTCCCGGTGCACTCTGGGCACGACGCGGCGGTGCCCGCCCTCTCTCCCGGGGCACTTGGCACGACGCGGTGCCCGCCTCTCCCGGGCACTCTGGGCACGACGCGCGTGCCCGCCCTCTCCCCGGGCCCGCCCTCTCCCGGTGCACTTGGCACGACGTGCGGTGCCCGCCTCTTCCGGTGCACTCTGGGCACGACGTGCGGTGCCCGCCTGCTCTGAGTCATGCCAAAACAGCTAACGCTTTTTTTTGCTTGCTTTTTGAGTCACAACTGGCGATGCTCAGGGGTTTCTCCTGGCTCTGCACTCAGGAATTAGTCCTGGCGGTGCTCAGGGGGCCATATGGGATGCCGGGGATCGAACCTCGGTCAGCTGCTTGCAAAGCAAACGCCCTCCCCGCTGTGCTATCGCTCCGGCCCCAGCAGCCAACACTTTTGAACTGAAGAATAACACAGGGAAAGATCAGAACACGTGGGCCCAGGGAGGCAAGTGTGGGAGAACGTGCTCAGCTTCATTGGGCAGGCGGGCAGGCAGGCAGGCGGGCGTCAGCACCAGGCTGGCCCTCCCGGGTCCTGGCATCCAACTCCCGTCGGTCCCGGAGAGAAGGGCTGGATGAGCAGGCGCGGGGCGGGAGCCTGAACTCCAAAGTCCACCAACGGGCAGACAAATGCTGGCTGGGCGCCCCAGGAACCTGCACACACCACCACACACAAACAACACACAGACAAACCACACACCACACATCACACACTACACATCAGCACACACCACACATCAGCACACACCACACACCACACATCACACACTACACATCAGCACACCACACACCACACATCAGCACACACCACATCACACACTACACATCAGCACACCACACACCACACATCACACACTACACATCAGCACACCATACACCCACACCACACATCACACACTACACACACATCAGCACACACCACATACCAGCGCACACCAGACATCACATACCACACATCAGCACACACCACACACCACCACACATCACCCACTACACATCAGCACACACCACACACCAGCGCACACCACATATCACGCACCACATACAAGCACATACACACACCACACACCACACGATGCACACTGCACAACAGACATGTGACATGCACACACCATACATACACATATACCACACATAAGCACACACCACACAATGCATAGACCACAGAATGCAACATGCATACACATTCATCACATACCAGCACACCACAATGCAACATGCGACATGCACACACACCACACATACACATACACCACATACCTGCACACACCTTACACCACACAATGCACAGACCACAAAGACAGGAGTGAGCCCCGAGCACAGAGCCGGAGGATCCCGAGCACAGAGCAGGGAGTGATCCGAGAACAGAGCAGGAGTGATCCCAAGCACAGAGCCGAGTGATCCCGAGCACAGAGCCGGGAGTGATCCCGAGCACAGAGCCGGGAGTGATCCCAAGCACAGAGCAAGAGTGATCCCGAGCACAGAGCCAGGAGTGAGCCCGAGCACAGAGCCGGGAGTGAGCCCTGAGCACAGAGCCGGGAGTGAGCCCCTGAGCACAGAGCCAGAGTGATCCCGAGCACAGAGCCAGAGTGATCCCGAGCACAGAGCAGGGAGTGATCCCGAGAACAGAGCCGGAGTGCTCCTCGGCCCCTCCCGCAGAAAGAAGGGAGAAAATGTTCCATTTAGACACAGGCTGTGCCGCACTCTGAAAGAACGAGGCTAATCCCCAGCGGGACCTCCAGAGAGGTCTCCGCTGCCAGTGGCACGCACAGTGCTCTGGAAATGTGTTACCGCTTGTGGTTTTGTTTGAACAAAAGGATGCTGCATCGACCCACTCAACCATTGTCTGGGCACGCAGAGTCTCTGGAAAGCAAGCAGGGCTGCAGAGAGGAGGCAGGCCGAGCGCTGGCGGGCGGCTTTCCCAAAGCCCTTTCTGAGCTGAGCCCCCACTCCCACCTCGGGGAAGCACCGTGACGCGCGGCCTGCCAGGGACCCAAGGTCCTGCAGAGTGCCTGCCGATGGGCAGCCCCTGACCTCTCTCCCTGCTCCGGGCCTGAGCTGGGGTCAGCCAGGGCCCGTGGCAGGCAAGAAGCAGAGCCCACCAGCTCCAAGAAAGGGAGACAGGGAGGTCAATCGGAGGGGGACGATCCTGCCGGAAGCCCCCACTGTGGGGCAAGGGCCCAGCAGGGACTGTCCAGGGCAGGCAAACCCAAGACTGCATAGAACCGAGGTCTGTGGGCGAGGAGAGCAGGGCCAGTCAGTGGACAGCCGGGGGTAGGTGTGGTGGGGTGTGCTGTGGCCACCCCATACCACACAACATCTGCAGTCTTGTGAAACAAAGGCACCTCAGTAAACAGACTGTAAACGAGCAAACCCAAAGCCGTCATGGAACTCGGTCATGCTGAAGCAGTTTCAGCAGCACAGAAGCTGGAGAGCAGGTAACTAATGGATCTGGGGGCCACAGCAGGCGGTGCTCAGGGGTCACTCCTGGAGGGCCTCCAGACCGTGCAGTGCTGTGATGGGACCAGGGTCAGCCCGGGACAGGAAAGTCCCTTAAGCCCTGCACTATCTCTGACCGTGTTGCATGGTTCAAAAGTAGATGGCCTGAAATGCTCTCTCTCTCTCTGTCTCTGTCTCTCTCTCTCCCTCTCCCTCACTCTCTCCTCTCTGTGTCTCTCCCTTTCTCTCCCTCTTCCCTTCTCCCTCCCCCTCCCTCCTTCCCTCCCTCCTCCTCCCTCCTCTCTCCCCCTGCACTCCTTTCCCCCATAGGGTGAGGTCCACAGGGACCTCCCCTGCCCGACCAGAGTGGCCCTGAGCCGAGCACCGGACACCGCCTGCGGGACTGCAGCAGGACGGGCCGCTCACCTTTCTCCGCGCCTCCGCCTTCTGGAAGCTCTCGTGCTGGATGAAGGTGGCCCGGCAGACAGGCGGCTGGGCGGGCAGTCGGGGTCCAGCATGCCCACAGCACGCTCCAGAGTCAGCTCCCCGTCCCCTGCACTCCTGCAGAGATGGGTGCGCTCAGCGGCCCCCAAGTCCCCGCCCACCCCACTACCGCACTGGTAGCTGGTCATTCAGGGGAGCTTGGCCACACCAAGTCTGGGCGTCCCACAGTGGTGCCCCCAAGGAGCAAGGCTGGGGGTCCCTACAGCCTGTTGGCTGCTGCAGGGTGGGGCCCTGTGCCACTTCCTGGAAGGCCTGAGGGAGATCAGGGTGAAAGGCCACAGACACTTGGGCAGAGGCTGAAACCAAGGCCCACTTCGGTCCTCCCACAAAGCTGCTCGGTGTCCGTATGGTGCTACAGCCAGCGGGTGGGGCTGGAAGCAGGCAGGCGGCAGGGAGGGTCTGGGGGGCTCAACTGCGGCACGTACCGCAGGCACGAGCGACCTGGAACACGGCACCTCAGCTACAGCTCAGCCAGCCACGAAGGCTTCGGGCCAGGGAGGCCGTGTGGTGAGAGCCCGGGCCCAGGGGGCCGCCACAGACAGGCCAGGCCTGGCACTGGCCTCCAGCCGTCTCTCTCTGACCTGGCACCTGCTGGGAGGAGTTTCTGGTACCTGCCAAGAACAGTGCCAGTGTGTGTGTGCAGCAGCCAGAGCACGTGCGTGTGCATGAGTGAGTCTATGTGCCTTGTGTGAGCAAGCATGAACGTGAGTCTGCATTTACATGTGACTGAGCGAGCATGAATCTCCGTGTGAGAGAACATGTGAGTCTGTGTGGATGAGCACGTGAGTCTATGTGTGTGTGAGTCTGTGAGTAAGCGTGAGTCTACGTGTGTGTGAGAGAGAACATGTGAGTCTGTGTGGATGAGCACGTGAGTCTATGTGTGAGAATGTGTGAGTCTGTGAGTAAGCGAGTCTACGTGTGAGTGTGAGAGAGAACATGTGAGTCTGTGTGGATGGAGCACGTGAGTCTGTGTGTGTTAGTCTGTGAAGGAGCGTGTGTCTGTGTGTGTGAGATCATGTGAGTCTGTAAATAAGCATGTGTTTGTGTGTGAGTGAGTGAGACTGTGTGTGTGAGTGTGAGTCTGAACGATTGTGAGCATGTGAGACTGTGAGAGAACATGTGAGCGGATAATGCGAGTCTGTGTGAGCGAGCGTGAGTCTATGAATATGAGTCTGCATGTGTGAGCGTGAATGCGTGTGTGAACGAGCATGTAAGTCTGTGTAAACAAGTGTGTGAATCTGTGAGTCAGTCTGCGGTGAGTGAGCGAGCAAGTGTGAGTGTGTGTTGGAGTGAGTGCAGGGGTGGAGGGCAGGACGGCAGCGGAGAGGCCTGGGCCGAGTGGGCAGTTGATAACTCAGCCTAAGAGATGAAGGGGGCAGGGAGGAGGGAGCAGCCACCTGGGCACACCTAAGCACCCCTCAGCGCCTGCACCCTCAGCGCCCTGCACCCCTCAGCGCCCTGTACCCCTCAGCACCCTGTACCCCTCAGCACCCTACACCCCTCAGCGCCCTGTACCCCTCAGCGCCCTGTACCCCTCAGCGCCCTGCACCCCTCAGCGCCCTGTACCCCTCAGCGCCCTGCACCCTCAGCGCCCCTGCACCCCTCAGCACCCTGTACCCCTCAGCGCCCTGCACCCCTCAGCGCCCTGCACCCCTCAGAGCCCTGTACCCTCAGCGCCCAGCACCCTCAGCGCCCTGCACCCCTCAGCACCCTGTACCCCTCAGCGCCCCTGCACTCCTCAGCACCCTGTACCCCTCAGCACCCTGCACCCCTCAGAGCCCTGCACCCCTCAGAGCCCTGCACCCCTCAGCGCCCTGCACCCCTCAGAGCCCTGTACCCTCAGCGCCCAGCACCCCTCAGCGCCTGCACCCCTCAGCACCCTGTACCCTCAGCGCCCTGCACCCCTCAGCACCCTGTACCCCTCAGCGCCCTGCACCCCTCAGCGCCCTGCACCCCTCAGAGCCCTGCACCCCTCAGAGCCCTGCACCCCTCAGAGCCCTGCACCCCTCAGCGCCCTGCACCCCTCAGAGCCCTGTACCCCTCAGCGCCCAGCACCCCTCAGCGCCCTGCACCCCCTCAGCACCCTGTACCCCTCAGCGCCCTGCACCCCTCAGCACCCTGTACCCCTCAGCGCCCTGCACCCCTCAGCGCCCTGCACCCCTCAGAGCCCTGTACCCTCAGCGCCCAGCACCCCTCAGCGCCCTGCACCCCTCAGCACCCTGTACCCCTCAGCGCCCTGCACTCCTCAGCACCCTGTACCCCTCAGCACCCTGCACCCCTCAGAGCCCTGCACCCCTCAGCACCCTGTACCCTCAGCGCCCTGCACCCCTCAGCGCCCTGTACCCCTCAGCACCCTACACCCATCAGCGCCTGCACCCCCAGCGCCCTATACCCCTCAGCGCCCTGCACCCCTCAGCGCCCTGTACCCTCAGCACCCTGCACCCCTCAGCGCCCTGTACCCCTCAGCGCCCTGTACCCTCAGCACCTACACCCCTCAGCGCCCTGCACCCCTCAGCACCCTGCACCCCTCAGAGCCCTGTACCCTCAGAGCCCTGTACCCCTCAGCGCCCTGCACCCTCAGCGCCCTGTACCCCTCAGCACCCTACACCCATCAGCGCCCTGTACCCCTCAGCGCCCTGCACCCCTCAGCACCCTGCACCCCTCAGCACCCTACACCCTCAGAGCCCTGTACCCTCAGCGCCTGCACCCCTCAGTGCCCTGCACCCCTCAGCACCCTGTACCCTCAGAGCCCTGTACCCCTCAGCACCCTGCACCCCTCAGCACCCTGTACCCTCAGCGCCCTGTACCCTCAGCGCCCTGTACCCCTCAGCACCCTGTACCCCTCAGCGCCCTGTACCCCTCAGCGCCCTGTACCCCTCAGCACCCTACACCCCTCAGCGCCCTGCACCCTCAGCGCCCTGCACCCCTCAGAGCCCTGTACCCTCAGCGCCCTGCACCCCTCAGCGCCTGCACCCCTCAGCACCCTGCACCCCTCAGCGCCTGCACCCCTCAGAGCCCTGCACCCCTCAGCGCCCTGCACCCCTCAGCACCCTGTACCCCTCAGCACCCTGCACCCCTCAGCACCCTGTACCCCTCAGCACCCTGCACCCCTCAGCGCCCTGCACCCCTCAGCACCCTGTACCCTCAGAGCCCTGTACCCCTCAGCACCCTGCACCCCTCAGCACCCTGTACCCTCAGCACCCTGCACCCCTCAGCGCCTTAACCTTCAGCACCCTGTACCCCTCAGCACCCTGCACCCCTCAGCACCCCTGTACCCTCAGCACCCTGCACCCCTCAGCGCCTGCACCCCTCAGCACCCTGTACCCCTCAGAGCCCTGTACCCCTCAGCACCCTGCACCCCTCAGCACCCTGTACCCCTCAGCACCCTGCACCCCTCAGCGCCCTGTACCCCTCAGCACCCTGCACCCCTCAGCGCCCTGCACCCTCAGCACCCTGTACCCCCTCAGAGCCCTGTACCCCTCAGCACCCTGCACCCCTCAGCACCCTGCACCCCTCAGAGCCCTGTACCCCTCAGCGCCTGCACCCCTCAGCGCCCAGCACCCCTCAGCACCCTGTACCCCTCAGCACCCTGCACCCCTCAGCACCCTGTACCCTCAGCGCCCTACCCTCAGCGCCTGCACCCCTCAGTGCCCTGTACCCCTCAGCGCCTGTACCCCTCAGCGCCTGCACCCTCAGCGCCCAGCACCCTCAGCACCTTGTACCCTCAGCGCCCTGCACCCCTCAGCGCCTCTACCCCTCAGCGCCCTGTACCCTCAGCGCCCTGCACCCCTCAGAGCCCTGCACCCCTCAGCACCCTGTACCCCTCAGCACCCTATACCCTCAGCACCCTGCACCCCTCAGCACCCTACACCCCTCAGCGCCCTGTACCCCCTCAGCACCCTACACCCCTCAGCACCCTGCACCCCTCAGCGCCCTGCACTCCTCAGCACCCTGTACCCCTCAGCGCCCTGTACCCCTCAGCGCCTGTACCCCCTCAGCGCCCTGCACCCCTCAGAGCCCTGCACCCCTCAGCACCCTGTACCCTCAGCACCCTACACCCCTCAGCACCCTGCACCCCTCAGCACCCTACACCCCTCAGCACCCTGCACCCCTCAGCACCCTGCACCCCTCAGCACCCTACACCCCTCAGCGCCTGCACCCCTCAGCGCCTGCACCCCTCAGCACCCTGTACCCCTCAGCACCCTACACCCCTCAGCGCCCTGCACCCTCAGAGCCCTGTACCCCTCAGCGCCTGCACCCCTCAGCGCCCTGCACCCTCAGCACCCTGTACCCCTCAGCGCCTGCACCCCTCAGCACCCTGCACCCCTCAGCGCCCTGCACCCCTCAGCACCCTGTACCCTCAGCACCCTACACCCCTCAGCGCCCAGCACCCCTCAGCGCCCTATACCCTCAGTGCCCTGCACCCTTTTTCGTGCGGCCACCCCCATAGGGGTCTGCCTGTGTATGTGTGTGCCTCTGTGAGTGTGTGTGTGTGTGTGTGTGCCTGTGTGTGTGTATGAGACCAAGCACTGTCCCCACTGGGGAGGGACCCTCTAGTCCCACATGAAGGGGGTGAGACTCAAGGTCAGCAGTTGAAGCTCACCCCAGCCTGAATCCAGCCCCCCAACCCTCCCCTCCCCGCACAGGGTCAGGGGATGCTGTGGGCCAGGGCAGAGGGCAAAGGGCAGAGGGCGGCCGGCGAGGAGTGTGGTCGGGCCGGGACAGCGGCTGGGGCTCTACACTGGGACAGGTGGGACTCACCCAAGTTGTGGCTCCACGAAGGTGCTTCTGTCCAGGACCATGCGGCCTCCCCACAGCGGCCACTTGCCCAGCGGTCAGGTGTGTCCTCCTGGCACCTGTGTCCCCAGGGCTGGTGGCGGGCAGCGAGCGCGCACTGTGGAACGAGCTCTGGCGCCAGGAGGCACGGACAGCCCTGCTCTGGGTGACTCGGCCCAGCGGCCCTAGCGGGCGACTCCACGCCAGCTGGTTCTCCTTGTCCAGCAGGTCCCCTGTGCTGCGGCTGGTGGCAGGCCGGACAGGTGAGTGCACAGCCAGGCAGGCCATCCATTGGCCAGGCGGGCGGGACGGGGGCCAGGTGTCCCAGGCCCGCTGCCAGGCCCCAGCGCGGGACAAGCCGCTGCTCAGGACCTCGGAGCGTAAGCGCGGCGGGGCAGGCCGGGCCCCAGGACTCAGGCGGGCGCCGGGCTGCGGTCCGAGACACCTCCAGGGGGCGCAGGCTGGCGCCAACCCCGCCCTCCCCAGGGCGCTGCCAGCCCAACCCTGGGCCCAAGACCAGCCCCGAGCCCCAGGCAGAGGTTGCCTGGGCCCCTCGCCCGTCCCAGGGGCCCAGATGCTGCATCTGTGGGGAGAAAATGCAAAGTCCAGGGGAGGGAGGCCCCACAGCTCTACCTGGGACCCCCACATGCCTCACTAAGCTCTGAAGCGCCCATACCCCACCCTAAGCACCCCAACACCAGCTGAGCCCCGAGGGCCTCCATATCCCCAAGAACCCCAGACCCAGCTGAGTTCCCAGAACGCCCTGCACCCCAACTTGGTTGAGCTTAGGCCGCTGCCCTCTCCAGAATATGGTCATCAGGGGTTGCCCCAGCTCTGTCCCGCCCACCATCATCCCTGGGCCCGCCCTGAGCCCAACCCCCCCGCCCTCATCATCCCTGGGCCACGCCCCTGAGCCCCCGCCCTCATATCCCTGGGCCACCCCTGAGCTCCACCCACCCCCATCATCCCTGGGCCACGCCCTGAGCTATGCCCCCGCCCACATAGTCCCCTGGGCCCCGCCCCTGAGCCCCGCCCCATCATCCCTGGGCCATGCCCCCTGAGCTATGCCCCCCATAGTCCCTGGGCCACGCCCCTGAGCCCCGCCCCATCATCCCGAGCTATGCTCCGCCCCTAGTCCCTGGGCCATGCCCCTGATCTCTGCCCCACCCCCATCATCCCTGGGCCACGCCCCTGAGCCCAACCCCACCCTCATCATCCCTGGGCCACGCCCTAAGCTCCACCCCACCCCCCCATCATCCCTGGGCCACGCCCCTGAGCTATGCCCCGCCCACATAGTCCCTGGCCCCGCCCCTGAGCCCCGCCCCCATCACCCCTGGGCCACGCCCGGAGCTATGCTCAGCCCCATAGTCCCTGGGCCATGTCCCCTGAGCTATGTCCCGCCCCCATAGTCCCAGGGCCACGCCCCTTGAGCCCCACCCCCATCATCCCTGGGCCACGCCCCTGAGCTATGCCCCCCATAGTCCCTGGGCCACACCCCTGAGCCCCGCCCCATCATCCCGAGCTATGCTCCACCCCATAGTGGGCCATGCCCCCTGAGCTATGCCCCCGCCCCATAGTCCCTGGGCCACGCCCCTGAGCTATGTCCCGCCCCATCATCCCTGGGCCACGCCCTGAGCTATGCCCCGCCCCCATCATCCCTGGGCAACGCTCCTGAGCTCTGCCCTGCCCCCATCATCCCTGGGCCATGCCCCTGAGCCCCGCCCCATCATCCCTGGGCCACGCCCCTGAGCTATGCCCCCGCCTCATCATCCCTGGGCAACACTCCTGAGCTCTGCCCTGCCCCCATCATCCCTGGGCCACGCCCCTGAGCCCCGCCCCATCATCCCTGGGCCACGCCCGAGCCCCCAGCACCTGCCTCACCTTCTGGCTGTCGTGGACTCGGGGCCCAGCCACGTGCCAGCTGCCACCATCGTCCCTCCACCAAGTGCAGGTTGTAGACGCTACTCTGGGACACTGCTGGTCCGGTGCAGGTTCCCTGCAGGACACCGGGTGGGTTGCGGGGCTGGAATCCTCAGGTGCTCTCTGAGGAGGGGGTGGTGTCCAGCCCAGTGCAGCCCAGCACCAAGGGTCCTGGGGGCTGATGAAGTCAGGGTCCGCACCCCGCCACACAGCTTGGACCCACGACAGGGCTGGGGCCCGAGGAGCCATGAACTGCGGGGTGGGTGCAGCTGCCGGGCTTCAGGCTCCTCTCTCTCCCCTCCCTTGCTAGCCCCCCACCCTCTGTGGCTGCTTCCTCCAGGGAGCAGAGGGACAGGCCCAGCCACACCACCTGGTCCCAGATTCTCCCTGGAGGGCTGGGGAGGGGAGACCCTGAGAACAAACCGACAGCATGGGGTCAGCCCTGTGCCTGGCCCGCACGGAGGTGGGGGGCAATGTCCCTCCTGACTGAACTGACCCCAGCCTACTGGACCCCATCCTGCCACCACCACACCCCAATCTACAGGAAGGAAGGACAGTAGAAAAGTCTCACCCTGGGGCAGGGAAGGGAGCTGACAGGGCCACAGTGAGGGCCCTTTGGGGAGTCCAGGTTTGTCCCTGAGAGCAGGCCAGAAGCCAGACGAGCCCCCAAACACAACCAGAAGCAAGACAGGGCTTGGGGTTCCACATGGACGATGGAGCAGCGAACGGAGACTGAGGGCTGTCCTCATAAACAGGACCATCACCTCACAGAGGACAGTTCTCTCAGACTGATGACCAGTCTCTCACACCGAGGCTGCCCCCTCACCCTGAGCACAGTCCCCTCACACTGAGAACTGGCCCATAACATTGAGGGCCATTTCCTCACACGGGAGGCCCGTCTCCTCACACTAAGAACCGGCCCATAACACTGAGGGCCATTTCCTCACACTGAGGCCCGTCTCCTCACACTGAGGCCCGTCTCCTCACACTGAGGCCCGTCTCCTCACCCTGAGCACAGTCTCCTCACACTGAGGCCCGTCTCCTCACACTGAGAACCGGCCCATAACACTGAGGGCCATTTCCTCACACTGAGGCCCGTCTCCTCACACTGAGGCCCGTCTCCTCACCCTGAGCACAGTCTCCTCACACTGAGGCCCGTCTCCTCACACTGAGGCCCGTCCCCTCACACTGAGGACAGTCTCCTCACACTAAGGGCCTTCTCTTCACAATGATGACTGCACCTTCCAGGTAGGGACTGTGCCCTCACACTGACAACTGAACTCCTTACACTGTAGACTGTCCCCTCACTGAGGACCAAGTCCTCACACAGAGGCTCCTCACACTGAGACCATCCTCCTTCACATAGGACCATATCCTCACACCAAAGACCACCCCCTCACATCCTCTCACAATGAGGACTGTCCCTCACACTTAGGACCTTCCCTCACACTGAGGAATGTTTCTTCACACAGGAATTTCTCATCAGACTGAACAAACAAATGAATCTCTTTGAATTGCAAAGTGATTTATTCTTTGGTTAAAATTCTGCTGTAGGGTCAGGCATGGGGCTGCTGTCCCCTGGGCTCCCCTGGGCAGCGCTGCCTCTCATCTCCAAGGAAACTGCCCACAGCCTGCACTTGGCACGTGTGCAGCAGGCACTGGCCTGGCAGTCCTTAGGATGGCCCCTGCAGGGAGGCCCCCCCCCCATGTGCTGGTCAGAGCAGCAGCACTGTGGGCAGCTACAGGCTCACAGGCCCCCGGGAGAAGGGCTGCACCTGTGCGAATGTGCCCACGCTCTGAGGTCTCCGCTGAGCCTCCCGAGGGCCCCTAGGGCACAGCAGGTGTGACGGGAGTCTGGGCACAGGTGGTGGCCAAGCAGGGACTGATGTTCGCCTGTCTGTGCCCTTCAGCTGCCTGCTAGCGTGGACCACCCGCAGGGGTCGGCTGGGACTTTCTGCTCCTCACGCACCCAGCAGATGTTTCTAAAGTGTCCAGCAGTTCTGTGGCCCCTCAAGCACCGCCCAGCTCTCCTCCCCACCTGCAGGAATCTGCAGCCCTCCCCCAACTGAGACCCTGAGTGCCCACAGAAGCAGGAATGTCAGTCGGCGGCTCTGAGGCCTGAGGCCGGGGGCAGGGTGCTGGCCTGGGGTCTGAGAAGTCACAGACAGTGCTGGGAAGAGCTTGGAATGCAGACGGGGTGAGATAAGAGCAAGAAAGGCCAGGAACGCCGCCGGAGAGGCACTGGGACTTGAGCTCTGGGGTGGACAGGCAGGTGTGGAGTGACAGCAGATGAGAGCAGGGTGGGCTGGTTCCTGCTCTCGGCCGACCCACACTCCAGCCCACACTGCCTACGGCACTGAGCTGAGCTCGCCTGTAGGTGTGTGTGAGTGGCTGTGGGTATGAGCCTGTAGGTGTGTGTGAGTGGCTGTGGGTATGAGGCGCATGGGAACGAGTGTGGGTGTGGGCGAGTGTGGGGATGGGTGTAGGTAATGAGTGTGGCTTGGGTGGGTTTGTGGCATTAGTGTGTAGGTATTGAATGAGTGTGGGTGAGGGCGGGCGTGGACCTGGGTGGGTGAGGTGGCCACGGATATGGTGTGAGTGTGGGTCTGTAGTGGGTGTGGCTGGATCGTGTGAGTGTGGGTCTGTATGTGGGTGTGACTGGATATGGTGTGAGTGTGGGTCTGTATGTGGTGTGGCTGGATATGAGGTGAGTGTGGGTCTGTATGTGGGTGTGGCTGGATAGGTGTGAGTCTGGGTCTGTAGTGAGTGGCTAGATACGTGTGAGTGTGGGTCTGTGTGTGGGTGTGACTGGATATGGTGTGAGTGTGGGTCTGTATGTGGGTGTGACTGGATACGTGTGAGTGTGGGTCTGTATGTGGGTGTGGCTGGATATGGTGTGAGTGTGGGTCTGTATGTGGGGTGACTGGATAGCGTGTGAGTGTGGGTCTGTATGTGGGTGTACTGGATACGGTGTGAGTGTGGGTGTGTATGTGGGTGTGGCTGTATACGGTGTGAGTGTGGGTCTGTGTGTGGGTGTGGCTGGACACGTGTGAGTGTGGGTGTGGCTGGATAGGTGTGAGTGTGGGTCTGTGTGTGGTGTGGCTGTATACGGTGTGAGTGTGGGTCTGTGTGTGGTGTGGCTGGACACGTGTGAGTGTGGGTCTATATGTGGGTGTGGCTGGATATGGTGTGAGTGTGGGTCTATGTGTGGTGTGGCTGGACAGGTGTGAGTGTGGGTGTGGCTGGATAGGTGTGAGTGTGGGTCTGTGTGTGGTGTGGCTGGACACGTGTGAGTGCTGGTCTGTGTGTGGTGTGACTGGACACGTGTGAGTGCGGGTCTGTGTGTGGTGTGGCTGGACACGTGTGAGTGCGGGTCTGTGTGTGGTGTGGCTGGACACGTGGAGTGCGGTCTGTGTGTGGTGTGGCTGGACACGTGTGAGTGCGGGTATGTGTGTGGTGTGACTGGACACGTGTGAGTGCGGGTCTGTGTGTGGTGTGGCTGGACACGTGTGAGTGCGGGTCTGTGTGTGGTGGCTGGACACGTGTGAGTGCTGGTCTGTGTGGTGTGACTGGACACGTGTGAGTGCGGTCTGTGTGTGGTGTGACTGGACACGTGTGAGTGCTGGTCTGTGTGTGGTATGACTGGACACGTGTGGAGTGTGGGTCTGTGTGTGGTGTGACTGGATACGTGTGAGTGCGGGGTCTGTGTGTGGTGTGACTGGACACATGTGAGTGTGGGTCTGTGTGTGGTGTGGCTGGACACGTGTGAGTGGGTCTGTGTGGGTGTGGCTGGATATGGTGTGAGTGTGGGTCTATGTGTGGTGTGACTGGATACGGTGTGAGTGTGGGTCTGTGTGTGGTGTGACTGGACACGTGTGAGTGTGGGTGTGGCTGGACACGTGAGTGCTGGTCTGTGTGTGGTGTGACTGGACACGTGTGAGTGTGGGTCTGTGTGTGGTGTGACTGGACACGTGTGAGTGCGGGTCTTGTGTGGTGTGACTGGACACATGTGAGTGTGGGTCTGTGTGTGGTGTGGCTGGACACGTGTGAGTGTGGGTCTGTATGTGGGTGTGGCTGGATATGGTGTGAGTGTGGGCTCTATGTGTGGTGTGACTGGATACGGTGTGAGTGTGGGTCTGTGTGTGGTGTGGCTGGACAGGTGTGAGTGTGGGTGTGGCTGGACACGTGTGAGTGCTGGTCTTGTGTGGTGTGACTGGACACGTGTGAGTGTGGGTCTGTGTGTGGTGTGGCTGGACACGTGTGAGTCCGGTCTGTGTGTGGTGTGGCTGGACACGTGTGAGTGTGGGTCTGTGTGTGGTGTGGCTGTATACGGTGTGAGTGTGGGTCTGTGTGTGGTGTGGCTGTATACGGTGTGAGTGCGGGTCTGTGTGGTGTGCGGACACGTGTGAGTGGTGTGGGTGTGCTGTCGTCTCCACGGCAAGCCCCTCTCCCCAGCAGAGCTGATGTGTCCAGGACTCTGGCTTCTTTCCTGCCACACGCCCTGCTCCCACTCACGCCCGTCACCCCACAGACCCAGGCCCAGCCTGTGAATTCCCTGCACGCCCCGGGAGCCAGCTGAAGGCCTTATTTAGCCGAGTCCGTACGACCGCGCTTGGTGGCACAGGGCCAGGCGCACAGCGGCCTGTTCCCACACGGCACAGGTAGGCTGGGAATGTGCCCGCCTCTCAGCAAGAAAATGACCGGCAGCGTTGGCCGGCTGACACTTGAAAATTGGTAGAATAAAAGCGACGTAAACTTGATCTGTAGGTGAGATCTGTAGGTGAGATCTGTAGGTGAGATCTGTAGGTGAGATCTGTAGGTGAGATCTGTAGGTGAGATCTGTAGGTGAGATCTGTAGGTGAGATCTGTAGGTGAGATCTGTAGGTGAGATCTGTAGGTGAGATCTGTAGGTGAGATCTGTAGGTGAGATCTGTAGGTGAGATCTGTAGGTGAGATCTGTAGGTGAGATCTGTAGGTGAGATCTGTAGGTGAGATCTGTAGGTGAGATCTGTAGGTGAGATCTGTAGGTGAGATCTGTAGGTGAGATCTGTAGGTGAGATCTGTAGGTGAGATCTGTAGGTGAGATCTGTAGGTGAGATCTGTAGGTGAGATCTGTAGGTGAGGAGATCTGTAGGTGAGATCTGTAGGTGAGGTCTGTAGGTGAGATCTGTAGGTGAGATCTGTAGGTGAGATCTGTAGGTGAGATCTGTAGGTGAGATCTGTAGGTGAGATCTGTAGGTGAGATCTGTAGGTGAGATCTGTAGGTGAGATCTGTAGGTGAGATCTGTAGGTGAGATCTGTAGGTGAGATCTGTAGGTGAGATCTGTAGGTTCTCTCTGGCCTTCCCCTGAGAGAACCTGGGAGGAAACCACCGACGCCAATAAGCAAAACAGCACTAGGGAAACAGGAGCAGTGATAGCATGTACCCAGCGGCCGGGGGGGGCCGGGCAAAGGGCACCCGATAAGGGCACATGCAGACCTGAGCCTGCGGCTGAAGACGCCCAGAGCAGGCGCAGAGCTGCTCCCGCCTTGTCGGGGGCCGAGTGGGGCCTTTTGCGGGCACCACTGTGACTAACAGTAATCAGAGACTTTCTTAAAGCACACGAGTGTACACACAGGCGCACATACACATTCACGCCACACACACACACACACGTGCGCATACGCCACACACATACACTTATTCTCCCTGCAATCCATCTGCTCTCCACTGAGCTGTAGTTTCGGCAGCTCTGGCAGCCGGGTGGGGCCTCCCTGGAAGGCTCTCGCTGACATTCAGGGGGCCCCCCTGGAGCTCCACCCTCCCCATCCTACCTGCCTTGTGAAAGGCCCAGCAACCAGTCCTGAATTCCTGAGATTCCTTTCAGACAGACTAAGGCTCTCTCGGGACATGGGAACACTTCCACCTTCCACCCCAGATGGCCTTTTCACACCCTGAGCCTGTTCTCAGCCCCTCCTCCCCTCACCACAGATGGGAACAGCCCTGCCAAGGGCACCTCGCCAAAGCTGCACCTTTTACCAGGATCTCACAACTGAAAGTGGGGCGCAGGGAAGCCATGTCACACGCACAACGGCACTTTCAAAGAAAGCGGCACACACAGAGTGACAGTCAGCCCGCCGTGGTGGGCCTCTGGGACAGGAAGTTCCCGTCCTGTAGCCGGAGTGAGTCACTGTGCTCTGCCCTCACCCACAGAGGGCAACGGGTCACTCTAAAGCCCTGAGCACAGCTGAAGGAACAAGCCAAGTCCGAGAGATTCACAAAGCCAAACTCCGCCGGTGCTCCCGGCTCTAGGGAGAAGGTATTTATGGAGCCAGCCGTCACCTCGCCAGCGCGGGCTATCTGCTGCCTCCAGCACAGCTCTGTCCACAAGTCAGGACCTCGGGAGATAAGGACGCCACACCCGTCCTGCGCAGACACGCGATCACATACACACACTCACACACTCCTATGCACTCACATACACACACCACACACACTCCTATGCACTCATACACACTCACACACTCCTATGCACTCACATACACACTCACACTCCTATGCACTCACATACACACACTCACACACTCCTATGCACTCACATAAACACACTCACACACTCCTATGCACTCACATATACACACACTCCTATGCACTCACACACTCACACACTCCTATGTACTCACACATACACACTCATACACCCTATGCACTCACATACACACACTCACATACTCCTATGCACTCACACATACACACTCCTATGCACTCACACATACACATTCACACACTCCTATGCACTCACACATACACACTCACACACTCCTATGCACTCACACATACACTCCACACACTCCTATGCACTCACACATACACCACACACTCCTATGCACTCCACACATATACACGCACTCACACACATCCACACCCATATACACATACACCTATGCACTCACACATGCGTGCACTCACACATGCTCATGAACACACTCGCATACACATATGCAATCTCACACACTCACATGCACGCACACAAGTGCACACATTCACACACAAGCACACTCACACACAGTCATGCACCCATACACATACTCTAGACACGCTCACACATTCACACACAAGTACATAGGCACACTCATGCCCACTCAGTCACACTTACACAAATTCCACACACTCTCACTCACTGTCACACTCACACAGAGTCACACACAGACATACACTGTTCACCAGGTGTGTTCATGCCTCCCTCGGTGCTCTCGCTCGTGTTAGAACTGAAACTTACGGGAAGCCACAGTAAGTTTTCCCCGAACCTTCAGGTCTGAACAGAGACCGCGGTGCCCTGGGAGCCTTCTGGGCAAGGCAGGGGAGTGGACAGCACTTGGGGTCTGGGGAGCTGCAGTGTGAGCAGCAGGGGAGTGCCGTGCGAGCCCGCCCTGCAGGCACCTGTGTGGTCCGCATGTTCCAGACCCTTCCACGATGGAGCCTAGGCACCTACTGCCCAACCCTCTCCTGGGGCCAGAGGCCCAAAGCCCTCCTCCTCGGCCCCCGTCTGCACACCTACCCCCTGGCTCGGAAGCCAGCGCACACAGGGCAGGCTCTTCCCGCTCACAGCTGCAGGAAACTGCGTGGCTCACACCCGCTTTGGGCATCCCCACAGTAGGGAACAGACCAGAGAACACATCGTGTGTGGGCTGGGCTGAAGGCACCAACGGGTGCACACTAGGCCCTCACAGCCACACACACTCACACACACAGAGGAGGGCAGGCCCGTTTTGGGCATCCCCACAGTAGGGAACAGACCAGAGAACACATCGTGTGTGGGCTGGGCTGAAGGCACCAACGGGTGCACACTAGGCCCTCACAGCCACACACACTCACACACACAGAGGAGGGCAGGCCCGTTTTGGGCATCCCCACAGTAGGGAACAGACCAGAGAACACATCGTGTGTGGGCTGGGCTGAAGGCACCAACGGGTGCACACTAAGCACGCACACACACACTCACACACACACACACAGAGGCGGGCAGGCCCGCCCCCCAGGTGAGAGGTCACACCTGCAGGCGCCTGGGAGGAAGCAGGCCCTACAGCCAGACTCAACACTGGCCTCTGGGCCCTGAGATGGACCCAGCGCTGCTCCAGGGCCAGGACCAGGGCTGGGGCACATCCTGCTCCCCCCCCCCTAGCCAAAAGGAACTTCATTCTCTGGCGCAACGGCAGGAAGCCCCAGACACCAGCTCCTGGCCAGGCCAGGCATGCAGTGATGGTCACAGCACTGGCCAGGAACGAACTGGTGGACACCCCCCATGTCCTGGCCGGCGGCTGCATGACCTAGTTGCGGCCGTGCTGGGTCCGACGGGCCCTTCACAGAATCCTGACATGCCCCTGGGGACTGCGGTGCCCGTGCCAGGCTGCTGCCCCACAGCAAGGGGCAAGGCTGTGTCCACCGTTTGCGGGGGCCTCCGCACTGCCCAGCGACGCGGTTCACTGAGCGCCGCACCCATCCAGGTGGGTCTCACAAAGGCGCGCGCTGGGCCCGCAACTTGCAGGGGAGAAAATGAGAGGCCGGCGCCGCCCAGCCGGCTACCAATTACCGAGTCCGCCTTCTACTTTCTGGGAGCCAGAACCGAAGCCTTTCATTTGGGGTGGGGACGGCCGGGTCCCCTCCCGTATGGGCCCCCTACCCCGTGCGTGCAGCCCCCTTCCCCGAGCGGCCCCTCCCATAGGGACCCCCTTCCCCGAGCGGCCCCTCCCCCATAGATACCCATTTCTCCGTGCGGGGGGACCCTCCCCCATAGAGACCCCCTTCCCCGTACGACCCCTCCCCCATAGAGACCCCCTTCCCGGTGCGGCCCCCTCCCCATAGAGACCCCCTTCCACGTGCGGCCCCTCCCATAGAGACCCCCTTCCCGGCGCGGCCCCTCCCATAGAGACCCCCTTCCCGGCGCTGCCCCTCGCCCATAGAGACCCCCGTCCCCGTGCGGGGGGGCCCTCCCCATAGAGACCCTCTCCCCCGTGTGGTCCCTCCCCACAGAGACCCTCTCCCCGTGTGGTCCCTCCCCACAGAGACCCTCTCCCCCGTGTGGTCCCTCCCCACAGAGACCCCTCCCCGTGCAGCCCCCTCCCCGTGCAGCCCCCTCCCCCGCCCCGCCCGGCCCGGCCCGGCCCGGTTAGCACTTCCCGGAGCGCCCGCCGGCTGCTGGCTGCGATCCACGTCCCGGCGGGCCTCGGGTTTCGCTCTCCGAGCGCGGGTCAGGGAGTTCTGGCGGCCCCCGCGGCCCGGCCCGGCGCACCTGTGTGCGTGCTCAGGCGCGCTCGGCCGCAACAGGTGCGGGCCAGGTGCACTCACCGCCGCCCCGAAGCTGCGGCCGCGCCGGGCCAGCGTCTGCTGCACCTGCTCCTGCACCCGCAGGCTGCGGGCCGCCTGGCCGCTGCGGCCGCTGCTGCCCACCAGCTTCAGCTTGGTGTCGGACGGCAGCGCCAGGCTGGAGCTGTCCAGCTGCCCCAGGATCTGCTGGCCCAGGACCGTGCGGATGTAGCCGCACTCCCCGGGGACATGGGCAGCGCCATGGCCCGACCCGCGACCGCGCCGCCCGCCCGCAGCCCCGCGACCTGCGGACCGCGCTGCGCTGGAGCCGGGGGGCGTCGCGCTGGCCCCCGCCCCGGCCCGCCCCCGCTCGGGACACGCCCCCGAGAAGGTGAGCGGCCGCGCCGGCCCCGCCCCCCGGCAGGACACGCCCCCGAGGTGGTGAGCGGCCGCGCCGGCCGCCCCCCCCCCGGCCGACACGGCCCCGAGGTGGTGAGCGGCCGCGCCGGCCCCCCCCCCCCCCCGGCCGGGACACGCCCCCGAGGTGGTGAGCGGCCGCGCCAGCCCCGCCCCCGGCCGGGACACGCCCCCCGAGGTGGTGAGCGGCCGCGCCGGCCCCGCCCCCGGCCGGGACACGCCCCCGGGTGGTGAGCGGCCGCGCTGGCCCCGCCCCCGGCCGGGACACGCCCCCGAGGTGGTGAGCGGCCGCGCCGGCCCCGCCCCCGGCCGGGACACGCCCCCAAGGTGGTGAGCGGCCGCGTCGGTCCCGGCCCCGCCCCCGGCCTGGGCAAAGCCCCGGGAGGTGAGCGGCCGGCTCCGGCACCACCCCAACCCGGACACGCCCCGGAGGTGATTGGTCCCAGCAGGCCCGCCCCTGAATGGCCACGCCCTCGAGAAGGTGATGGGCCAGCGCAGGCTCAGCCCCTATCTGGACACGCCTCTAAATCCTGCGGCCGCGCCGCCAGCCGCTGCCCTCCTCCGGACACGCCTCCGCCCGCCCGCGGAGGTGATCCCAGCAGCCCCGCCCCCGAGAAGGTGATTGGCCACGCCTCCCAGGGGGTCGCACATGCCCCGCCCACCACCAGGCCTGGTTCTGTCCCGGGAGGCTACCAGCGCGCCGCTCTCGCCCCTGTTCACGCTATCTGGGCACGGGGCACCACCCTGAGCTGCTAGTGGCCATTGCCATCGCCCGGTCCTTTAAGGCTCCGCCGCGGCTCCGCCCCGTCTAGAGACCTGCCGGGGTCCTAGCCCCCGCTCCGCCCCGCCCATTCTCCGGACAGGCCACGCCCACCCTCTCGGGCTCTGTCTCAGGCCCCGCCCTCTCAACCGACTCTGCCCAGGCTCCGCCCTCCCGAGGCTCCGCCCCGCTGCTGGCGGCCGGGCCGGGGAAGGGAGGGTCGGCTCAGGCCGGCTTCGCGCCTGGCCGGAAGCGGGCCAGGACTCCCCAGTGTGCAGGCGGCCGCGGGGGGTGGGGGGCGTGTGGGGTCCCCAGCAGGTGGATTCCGCCGGCAGGTGCTCCCGAGCGCGGCGTCCGCGGCCGGTGGCCCGGGCTACGGGCGCGTTGCGGGGTCGGCGGGCGCGTGGGCAGGACGGACCTGGTGGGCGCTTCCTTTTCCGGCTGCAGCGCGGCTGGGTGTCCTTTTGCACAGATGCAGTCCCAGAAGCATATGTGCCTCCCGATTACGGGGCTTCTGTTTTCTCCTGCAGACACACATTGTTCCTGCGCCCGCCGGCCCCCCGAGGCTGCGGGCCGGCGTCCTCGCCCTGCGCCCTCTCCCTCCAGGCTGGGGCAGAGGGGAGCTCGCCCCCCACCCCCAGCCGGGCTGACGCAGGGGGCCTGGGGCCTGCGGCTCTGCTCCCCCCCCCCCTGCGCCTCCAGAGAAAGGCCAGCGGGGCCACCAGGCGTGCACTGGCCTTAGCCCTGGGGTGTGCTGGGCAGCTCTGGGGAGGGGCCTGCAGGCAAACGCCCCCTGCACGCGAGGCATTGCCCCGTGCAGCGCTGGGGACCTGCCCCGGGGAAGCTTTGCCACTCGGCTGTGCCGCACAGGGCAGCGCTGTCAGCCCGACCCTGCCCCGCCACCCGCCACCCGCGAGACTGCAGCCCCGCATGGGTGTGTCCGGGTGTGTCCTCGGCCCTTTGCAAGCGTCAGGTGATGGTGGCGGCCTGTGACGAACAGCTGGTGGGAGGGGTGGTGGGGGCGCCCCTGCCGCTGTGCCCGCCTGTGGGGTCTGCCCTCAGCTCAGCTCTGAGATGCTGAGCGCACACGCCTGTCATTTCCACGCACGGTCACGTGCTGACACACAGCCACACACATGCGTGCTTCATACATGGCTGCGCACATCCATGCTCACACAAGTCACACTCACGTGCTCACTCACAGGCACAGTCACAGTCACATGTACATGCTCTCACATACAGCCACACACACCTGTGCTCACACAGTCACTCATACATATAGTAACACATGCTCACACAGTCACGTGCCCACACACAGTCTCACGTGCTCACGTACACTCATACAGTCGCACACACAGCCACACACACATGCTCACAAGCTGTCATGTGCCCACAAAACACACGCACACGTGCTCACATAGTCACACTCATACATATAGTCACACACATGCTCACACACAGTCACTTGCCCAAACACAGTCACACGTGCTCACGTAATCACACTCATATACATACAGTCAAAAACATACAGTCACACACATACAGCCACACACATGCTCACACTCAGTCATGTGCCCACAAACACACGCACACGTGCTCATAGTCACACTCATACATATAGTCACACACATGCTCACACACAGTCACGTGCCCACACACAGTCCCACGTGCTCATAGTCACACTCATACATATAGTCACACACATGCTCACACACAGTCACGTGCCCACACACAGTCCCACGTGCTCACGTAATCACACTCATATACATACAGTCACACACATACAGCCACACACACATGCTCACATACTCAGTCATGTGCCCACAAGACAGGCACACGTGCTCACATAGTCACACTCATACATATAGGCACACACACAGTCACGTGCCCACACACAGTCCGCGTGCTCACGGTATCACACTCATACACATGCATACACACATACGTACAGCCACACACTTACACATGCTCACACACAGTCCTGCACGCTACGTACTCACATAATCGCACTCGCATTCAGTCACACAGTCACATCCGTACTCACAGGCTGTCACACTCACAATGCTCACAGTTTACATGCATACACACGCTCACACAAGTCACGCATGCTCGCTCACAGAGGCACACACTCACACATGCACACTCGCACGAGCCCCTCACTGCCCCCGGCGCTCACTCCGGCGGCCTCGCGGCCTCGTGCCCCCTCGCTGCTTCCTGTCGACGGAGTGCAGGCGCGCGGGGACCCGCCCCTGCTCCAGGGAACACTGCGGCCCGCGGCGTGGGCTGAACGAGCGAGTGCCGCGTGGAGCTGTCTGTTCCCTGGCACGGAGAGAGCTGAGGCAGCTGCACCCGTCACTCAGCCGTCCAGACTTCTCTCAGCACCGCAGATACCGCTGTATGGAAATGTCCTCCGACGAGCCATGTGGCACAGCCTTCAGGAGGGGAACAAACGGAACGCGCCTGGCCGCCTTCTGAGTCACTGGTCCCGTGGCTCGTTCAGGACGGCTGCAGACTGCACAGCCGTGGCTGGTGGCGGGCGTGGGCTCGCTCTGGCACGAGTGCCCAGCGAGCCTCCGCTCTCTCTGCCAGCCCCACGCAGGCCTGGCGCCGGCTGCGCCCTCTGTCCTGGGAAAGCCACTGGCACATCTCCCTGCCGCAGCCGGCCCGGCTGAGCCAGAGGAAGCCGTTGGCCCGGAGCAGGGAGTGGGAGGCTCTGAGACTCCCTCTGTGTGGCCGCAGTGGGCCTCATCGTCATCACGCACCTTCAGAATTGAGCACCACCTCCCACAGGGCCCAGCACCAGCGGGAAACCCCCACAGCAGAGATTTGATGTGGGGTCTGGGAAATGCTCCTTCCACTGTGCTCCGTCTCCGGGGAATCTGCTCGGGGGAGTTGTTGAGGGGCTAACTGGGGCTGAGGGGCTGTGGGGGCAGCCCCTTTGCTGGCCACTGCACTGCTGGCCGTGAGCCCCCGGCTGGCCCTGCACCCTCCACCCCCATGTCCAGCAGGGTCCAGGGGCTGTAGAAGATGAGATACATGGCCGCACTTTTTAGTCGAGGGCATTAAACAGCCACGGATGGCAACAAACCTTCGATTCAGGCAGCGCTCAGCATTTGTGCGGTCCCTTCTCCCAGGAAACATTTTCCTGTACTATTTACAGGCTATGAATAGCTTTTTAAAAAAAAGTAGGTTTGCTTTGTTTCCTCACTGAATTAGTGCAGGGACCTGGCAGAGATTTAGAATGCCCCCCTTTAGCTAAGGGGTGTTGCCAGGGCAGGGCTGACCCCCCCTTGTTTCTCTGAGAAGCTGGTGCCCGGTGTGTGCGGTGCGGGAGGGACGGCAGGGCGGCGGGTCTGAGGCGAGCCCCCAGATAGGGGAGTGAGGGGCCAGTGGGCAGGCAGGAGCTCTCCCATGAGAGGAAGCAGGGCCGCTCCGGTGGGGCCAGTCAGCTGGGTGGGCAGGGGGCTTCCAGGCGGGCACTGGGCCCTGCACAGCTGCGGGAAGGACGGGGGTGCAGAGGGCGCTGAGGGCCGCTGGGTGGGCACGGGGCTTCCAGGCGGGCACTGGGCCCTGCACAGCTGCGGGGGAAGGACGGGGTGCAGAGGGCGCTGAGGGCCACAGGGGAGACTTAGCGCGTGACCCCCGCATGGGCCACACCCCAGGCTCCTGCCTGAGTCAGGCTTGACAGAGGTCAGAGTGCGAGATTCCATAGTGCCACCTGAAACAGACCTCTGCGTGTCAGAAACATCTATTTACAAAAGCATGAAATGCCTAAGGATAAGCTTAGTAAGGGACCAAAGCCTGCGCGCTGACAGCAGCGAGAGATGCGGGGCAAGGAATGATAGCGGGGAAGAACTACGCTGGGAAATGGGAAACTGGAGATGGGGATGGGGATGGGAAACGGGGAAATGGGCATGGGAAATGGGGAAATGGGAGTGGGAAACGGCCTCTCGCCTTACCGAAACCCCAAAGGCATGTTTCCGACAGAAAAAACAGCACCAGGCTTTCCATGACGTCACCAAGAACTTGACAGCCAAAGCAACCGTAAAACTTTTCCTGAGTGCAGCTACTCCACCCCACGGTTAGCTAAGCAGCCCACCAGGAGCTGGTCAGAGGTGCCGTCAGGTCTGCAGAACCGCCTGCCCGACACTAGGTGGCAGCGCGGCAACACCCTAGTCCTTCCCGGTTGCTCCATGTCCAGGTCCAGCGCCTCCATGCACGGAGGTGGTCTTGGTCCCGGCGTCCAGAGGGTTGCGGCTCTCCAACCTGAACGATCCTACAGCAGCAGCTCTGGGGGGCTCACAGAGAGAAAGCAGGGCCAGGAGGCGGCTGCAGGGCCAGCGGGAGTAGTCACAGCTGAGGTCAGAGTCAGACTCACGGTGTCTGCGATCAGAGCCACCGGCCACTTTCTCAGGGCTGTGCTCGGGTCACAGTGTCCAGGCAGGGGGACACATGCGTCAGCACTCACGGTCACAGTGTCCTGGACACGTGACACACGTGTCAGCATACACGCACAGACATGGTGTCCTGTATGCTGACACCCGTCCACGGGGTCCCTGAGCACTTTACACCCCAGTTTTGGTGACCTTTCGCGTGACCCCCTAATGGCCGTCAGGATGTGGAGAATCCCAGGGGGAGAATCGGCAGCGTTCCCGGGGTCAGGACCATGCTCTGGGGGCTGGTGGGCAGAGCGACCCCTCTGGCCTCAGGCTGCCCTGGCTTACTCCTGGGCCTGGGAAGTGGGGTCAGGCTGGCACTGGGTCCTTCCAAGCCTGTCACCTCCTCCTTGTGCTGATTCTCGCCTCTTCTTCAGGAGCCGCGCCTGCACCCAGCAGTGCTCATGTCCTGTGGCCTCGGCCTGGCCTCTGACAGACTCACACACGACCCAGCTCGCCGGCACCCTGTGGGATGGCGCAGGGTCCCCTCAGCCGTAACCACACCTCCCGTGGCATGGCGCAGGGTCCCTCAGTATAACCACACCTCCCGTGGCATGGCTCAGGGTCGCCTCAGCGTAACGACACTTCCCGTGGCATGGCACAGGATCCCTCAGTGTAACCACACCTCCCCGTGGCATGGCGCAGGGTCCCTCAGTATAACCACACCTCCCGTGGCATGGTGCAGGATCCCTCAGCGTAACCACACCTCCCCGTGGCATGGCGCAGGGTCCCTCAGTATAACCACACCTCCCCGTGGCATGGCTCAGGGTCGCCTCAGCGTAACGACACTTCCCGTGGCATGGCACAGGATCCCTCAGTGTAACCACACCTCCCGTGGCATGGCGCAGGGTCCCTCAGCGTAACCACACCTCCCGTGGCATGGCGCAGGGTCCCTCAGTATAACCACACCTCCCCGTGGCATGGCGCAGGGTCCCTCAGCGTAACCACACCTCCCCGTGGCATGGCGCAGGGTCCCTCAGTATAACCACACCTCCCCGTGGCATGGCGCAGGGTCCCTCAGCGTAACCACACCTCCCGTGGCATGGCACAGGATCCCTCAGCGTAACCACACCTCCCCGTGGCATGGCTCAGGGTCCCTCAGCGTAACCACACCTCCCCGTGGCATGGCGCAGGGTCCTTTCAGTGTAACCACACCTCCCCGTGGCATGGCGCAGGGGTCCCTCAGCGTAACCACACCTCCCGTGGCATGGCGCAGGGTCCTTCAGCGTAACCACAACTCCCGTGGCATGGCGCAGGGTCCCTCAAGCGTAACCACACCTCCCCGTGGCATGGCGCAGGGTCCTTCAGCGTAACCACAACTCCCCGTGGCATGGCGCAGGGTCCCTCAGCGTAACCACACCTCCCCTGGCATGGCTTAGGGTCCCTCAGTGTAACCACAGGTGTGAGTGTGTGATGAGTGGTGATTGTGTGAGCGTGTGAGTGTGTGGAGGTGGGAGTGTGTGAGCATGTAAGAGTGAGAGTGTTGTGAGGTGCTAGGAGTGAGTGTATGAAGGTGTGAGCATGTGAGTGAGATGTGAATGTGTGAGGTATCAGTGAGCGTGTGAATGAGCTTGTTAGATGTGAGTGTGAGTGAGTGTGTGAGCATGTGGAGTGTGTGTGGCCGTGTGCCTCTTGTAACCCTGCTCAGGCCTTGGCACCCGGCACGCCCCTGCTCTGTCCCATCCACCCCAGCACGGCACACTAGCCCCACAAGCTCTCCTCGTGCGAGGGCTCTGGTGGCGGCTGCTCCCATGGCAACAGGTGCGTCTCCATGACGACGCGAGCTCCCTCTGTCCTCACCTGTGTGATACAGGACAAAGCTGGGCTGTGTGGGGGACAGCAGGGACAGTTGGGGGGTTGTGTTCTCATCACTGACTCCCAGGAGAGAGCCCACATTAGTGAGCCAGGAGGGGCTGTGTGTTCTTTGGGAGGTAGATGGGGGTACAGCTGCAGGACAGAGCCCCTGACCTGAGGGCAGCATGGGCCAAATGAGGGCAGGGTGAGCCCCAGTGAGGGGATGGGGCCAGTGAGGGGGATGGGCCCAGGGGCCCAGGGAGGGGGATGGGCCAGTGAGGGGATGGGCCAGTGTGGGGATGGTTCTAGTGAGGGGATGGGCCAGTGAGGGTGATGGGCCAGTGAGGGGATGGGCCCAGTGAGGATGATGGGCCCAGATAGGGGGATGGGTCTAGTGAGGGGATGGTCCTAGTGAGGGGGACAAGGCCCAGTGAGGGGATGGGCCCAGGGAGGGGATGGGTCCAGTGAGGGGATGGGCCCAGAGAGGGGGATGGGGCCAGTGAGGGGGACAAGGCCCAGTGAGGGGATGGGCCCAGAGAGGGGGATGGGCCCAGAGAGGGGATGGGGCCAGAGAGGGGGATGGGCCCAGAGAGGGGATGGGGCCAGAGAGGGGATGGGCCCAGGGAGGCGGATGGGCCAGTGATGGGATGGGCCAGTGAGGGGATGGTTCTAGTGAGGGGATGGGCCAGTGAGGGGATGGGCCCAGAGAGGGGGATGGGCCCAGTGAGGAGGATGGGCCCAGGGAGGGGGATGGGTCTAGTGAGGGGGATGGTCCTAGTGAGGGGACAAGGCCCAGTGAGGGGATGGGCCCAGGGAGGGGATGGGTCCAGTGAGGGGATGGTCCCAGAGAGGGGGATGGGGCCAGTGAGGGGATGGGCCCAGAGAGGGGATGGGGCCAGTGAGGGGGATGGGCCCAGAGAGGGGATGGGGCCAGTGAGGGGATGGGCCCAGAGAGGGGGATGGGGCCAGTGAGGGGGATGGGCCCAGAGAGGGGGATGGGGCCAGTGAGGGGGATGGGCCCATAGAGGGGATGGGCCCAGAGAGGGGATGGGCCCAGTGAGGGGATGGGCCCAGGGAGGGATGGGTCCAGGGAGGGGGATGGGTCCAGAGAGGGGATGGGCCCAGAGAGGGGGATGGGGCCAGAGAGGGGGATGGGGCCAGAGAGGGGGATGGGCCCGGTGAAGGGATGGGCCCGGTGAGGGGGATGGGCCCAGAGAGGGGATGGGCCCAGTGAAGGGGATGGGCCCAGTGAGGGGGATGGGGCCAGTGAGGGGATGGGCCCAGTGAGGGGATGGGGCCAGTGAGGGGATGGCCCAGTGAGGGGATGGGCCCAGTGAGGGGATGGGCCCATAGAGCGGGATGGGCCCAGTGAGGGGATGGGCCCAGAGAGGGGGATGGGGCCAGTGAGGAGGATGGGCCCAGAGAGGGGATGGGGCCCAGAGAGGGGATGGGGCCAGTGAGGGATGGGCCCAGTGAAGGGGATGGCCCAGTGAGGGGGGATGGGGCCAGTGAGGGGATGGGGCCAGTGAGGGGATGGGCCCAGAGAGGGGATGGGCCCAGTGAAGGGGATGGGCCCAGTGAGGGGATGGGGCCAGTGAGGGGGATGGGCCTAGTGATGGGGATGGGCCCAGTGAGGGGGATGGGCCCAGTGAGGGGATGGGCCCAGTGAGGGGATGGGCCCATAGAGCGGGATGGGCCCAGTGAGGGGATGGGCCCAGTGGAGGAGGATGGGCCCAGAGAGGGGGATGGGCCCAGAGAGGGGATGGGGCCAGTGAGGGGATGGGCCCAGAGAGGGGATGGGGCCAGTGAGGAGGATGGGCCCAGAGAGGGGGATGGGCCCAGAGAGGGGGATGGGGCCAGTGAGGGGGATGGGCCCAGAGAGGGGATGGGCCCGGTGAAGGGGATGGGCCCAGTGAGGGGGATGGGCCCAGTGAGGGGATGGGCCCAGAGAGGGGGATGGGGCCAGTGAGGAGGATGGGCCCAGAGAGGGGGATGGGCCAGTGAAGGGGATGGTTGATGGGGCCTGGTGAGGGGTGGGACTGGGCTCAGGGCCGGTAGGGCTGTCCCTGAGTGAACACCTGTTTTTTGAGGGTGACCTCAGAGCATGTGACCTGCAGGGGGAGCCTGAGACTCAGCCTGGGACAGACGCCCCCAGGGACCGTGTTGGGGGCAGGGTGGGGCTGGTGTTGTGTGAGGGCTGGCAGCTGTGGAGGCGAGTGGGTTCAGGGCCCCGAGCTTGAGTGGAGGAAGATGCAGGGCCAGAGCCCAGGTCTCACAGGGGCTGGTGAGGGGCAGCCCCCTCAGTGAGTCCCAGGTGCTCAGAGAGCTGCTGGGGCCCAGTTTGAGGTGGGCAGTGGTGCCCGGGTCCCCACGTGCCACTGGGCGAAGCTGCCACTGGGAGCCAAAGGCGCTCTCAGCACTGCTGCCCAGCTCCTGGCGCCACCCTCGGAGGTGGTCTCTGAGGCCCAGGAGGCCAGGACATGCCCAGCAGGCGGCACGTGCACATGGCTGATGAGGTGAGGGCCCGGCATCCGCTAGAGTGAGGCCTGAGTGCCCCAGAGTCCTGCCGTGGGCTCTGAGCTGGGCGATCACTCCTGCTGGTGCTCAGGGCTTCCGCCTGTGGTCACTCCTGCTGGTGCTCAGGGCTTCCGCCTGTGGTCACTCCTGCTGGTGCTCAGAGCTTCCGCCTGTGGTCACTCCTGCTGGTGCTCAGGGCTTCCGCCCGTGGTCACTCCTGCTGGTGCTCAGGGCTTCCGCCTGTGGTCACTCCTGCTGGTGCTCAGGGCTTCCGCCCGTGGTCACTCCCTGCTGGTGCTCAGGGCTTTCTTCCGCCCGTGGTCACTCCTGCTGGTGCTCAGGGCTTCCGCCCGTGGTCACTCCTGCTGGTGCTCAGGGCTTTCTTCCGCCCGTGGTCACTCCTGCTGGTGCTCAGAGCTTCCGCCTGTGGTCACTCCTGCTGGTGCTCAGGGCTTCCGCCCGTGGTCACTCCTGCTGGTGCTCAGGGCTTTCTTCCGCCCCATGGTCACTCCTGCTGGTGCTCAGGGCTTCCGCCCGTGGTCACTCCTGCTGGTGCTCAGGGCTTCCGCCCGTGGTCACTCCTGCTGGTGCTCAGGGCTTTCTTCCGCCCATGGTCACTCCTGCTGGTGCTCAGAGCTTCCGCCTGTGGTCACTCCTGCTGGTGCTCAGAGCTTCCGCCTGTGGTCACTCCTGGTTGCTCAGAGCTTTCTTCCGCCTGTGGTCACTCCTGGTTGCTCAGAGCTTTCTTCCGCCTGTGGTCACTCCCTGGTTGCTCAGGGCTTTCTTCCGCCTGTGGTCACTCCTGGTGGTTCCTGAGGGAATATTTGGTGCCAATGACCTCGTCAGGCTCGGCCCTGTGCAGGCAGGAGCCTTCCTCCCTGTCCATGCACCACTGGGTATGGCTTCACAATCCCCTCAGTGAAAAATAAGATCAAAAGCACCAAGGCGGTGTGGACGCAGGGGTGCCGCTGCCCTCCCTGGAATGCGGCTTCCTGAGCAGAGCTGCAGCATTAGTGTGCTGATGGTGTTTCCTAGGGAAAATTAAGGAGCGGTGATTTCATTCTGTAAATGATT
This sequence comes from Cryptotis parvus, assembly GCA_021461705.1. Lineage (NCBI taxonomy): Eukaryota > Metazoa > Chordata > Mammalia > Eulipotyphla > Soricidae > Cryptotis > Cryptotis parvus. The sequence goes on from JAJIBD010004954.1 coordinate 99,662, forward strand.
CCAGGGAAGGCCCCTCAGAGATGGAAGGCCCTCATTTTCGGAAGGAATTTCAGGGGAGGTGGGGATCTGCGTGTCGAGCACGGGGTTCGCCAGGAAGCCCCGACCGTTGCCGGCCACGATGACCTGTGGCAGCAGGGGTGGATCTGAGAGAGTCGCCTCAGATGCCCATGCCCTGGTGAGAGCCTGAACTCCAGCCAGTGTAAAGTAGGGCCCCGCCCTGAGCATCAGGGACCCCCACCACAGGATTAGGGACCCCCACCCGGCATTAGGGCCTGTGCCCCTGCAGCGGGGGCGTGGGGTGTCTCTTGAGTCCTGTGAGCTCTAAGCTCTGGGGTGGGGGGTCCGGTAGCTCTGGGTCCCCACGTGTGCCCCTCACGTGCTTCTTCCCGGTGGCCAGAGAACTCTGTGATCTTGGCACCTGCACCCCCTCCTTGCTGTGATTCGTGAACCTCTGCTTCAACCCTTGGGGGAAATAATTGTTACACCCTTGGTCAATGTCACCCCAAAGCCAGGGCTTGAACCTGAACTCGGCGGAAGGCTGGAGGGTCCTTCTGTCCTTCTGTCCTCTGTTCTCCGCATGTCCCGCCTGGCCACGGCATCCTTCTGTCCCTCTGCTCTCCGCATGTCCGGCCTGAGACGTCAGATAGTTCCCCACTGAACCAGACTCCTGCAATTTTTGGCTTGCGTTGAACTTAATTGCAAGTTGAACCTGAGAGAGCCAGCGTGGTGATGGAACAGGCTCTTGCCCCGAGAGAGCATCTAACCTACCAATCCCGCTAATCCTACCAAGTCGGGGCCCTCCGGCTTGAAGGTGACCTTGTGACCTGAGCCGGGAATCCTGCATACCGGGTGCCGCGTCATTTAACAAAACTCATTATGTAAAGGGAACATGCTTGAGCTCGAGAGTTCTGGAGTGGCTTATTCGCCCGCTCTGGGACTGGGTTTCCTGCCAGGACTCTAGTAGCCAGTGGAGGCTGCCTGGAGCTCAGGGTGAAGGGTGCTGCTTGGGAGACACAAGCGCTTCCCAGGGAGGTGCAGGCGAAGGTGGGGCCCAACCTGAGACCTGGGTCTGTGAGCACTGTGCGGGCACCGTCACTGGCCACGACAGCTGGCCCTGAGCTCCAGCCGTCTGTGTGCCCGTGTCCTCAGAGCTCCCGGCTGCCTTCACGACTGCCCCAGGAAGGTCTCGCTGTGCCGAGCGGAGCCAGAGGCTTCACTGCAGCCCTCGGGCTGGGCTCGTCCTTACCCCACTGATCGGACACAATCCAGCACAGGGACGGGGCCAGAGACAGGTTCCCGGTGGAGACGGGAACGGAGCCAAAGCCCAGCTCAGCCCAAAAGCTGAATCAGCAGCTCTCAGGCACGCGCATGCCTGTGAGAACCACCCCGGCCCCTCATTCCACTGTGCCCCCACCCCGTCTCTGCCCTGTGTTGGGACCCCGCCCCTGGCCCCTGTGCCTCCCCCCGTCCCCGGAACACCAACTGTGCTCCGACCATGCATTTGCCTCATGACCAGCCCGCCGGTGCCTGTGCGGCAGCTGTGCAGCCCGGGAGTCTGGGGCGGCTGCAGATCAGAAATCAGGGAACGCAGGTGGGAATTGGAGAAATTGGCTGAAATCAGCAGCTTGGGGCCCCTCGTTACGCTGATGAGCCCCTGGTGCCACCTGCGGAGTAGCGAGACCGGGACCCTGCAGGGCCTCCGCCATCCACCCCCGTCACTGCAGAGACACAGTCGCCCGCCAGGCCGCAGCTGCGCCAGGGCTACAGGCAGGTTTGGGCCATGCTTGTCATGACTGGCCTCTTGCTGACCAGGAGGGACACGGCTGCTGGGAGCCACATGGCCTGCCTGTCTCCTGCGCCCCAGGACCTGCTGGTCACGCAGAGAGGGTGTGATTGGATGGACAGGTGAGGGACAGTGAGAGGTGGACAGGTGAGGGACAGTGAGGGGTGGACAGGTGAGGGACAGTGAGAGGTGGACAGGTGAGGGACAGTGAGGGGTGGACGGGTGAGGGGTGGCATTGTGTCACGGGGTCTTTGTAGCACACTGGGCCTTAACTGTGTCACATGACTGGCCCGGGGGCTCCATATGGGCGTTCTGGGATCGAGGGCTGTGGAGCCTGTTCAGTGTCAGGAGGAGCTGTGGCCTGTTGGTGGATGTGGGGGAAACTGAGGCAGGGTCCCCCTGGCCTGGAGCTTCACTTGCTTTGGTCATTGGGAGCTGGTGTGCAGGTCCTGTTTCTGTCCACAGCAGTGGCTGGGCCAACTCTCCACCCGACACACGCTCGCCACTATAGATGGCAGCGGTGATTTCCCCAGATTACCCCAGCCCAGCCTGGCCCTTGGGAGAGCCCCAGACCCTCCCTGACCCTGGGGAGTGTTCCCGGACCTGGCCTCTCTGGTGTCCTTCTCTCTGCTTTCCGGGACTCAGGATCCTGGGTTGAAAGCAGCGACTGTGGCAGACGCAGCGTCTGCAGAGGTCGGGGCCATCATTCTGCTCCACATCACCCAGCTTTGCATTCCTGTGCTCACCGGTCTCAGGGTGAGGGTGTCAGGGCCGGATGCGGCCCACGGGAATGTGAGTCAGGAGAGTGGCAGTCCTGTGCCTGTCTTTGAAGATTAAGGATCAGTGGAGACGCAGGAGCCCAGAAATGGCTCTTTGGAGATAAAACTGCAGGGCTCTCAGACTGGTCCCTCAAAGATGAACCTTCCAAAGACCATCTGGGCTCAGACAATCCCCTAGTAAGACTGTCCCCGCTGTCTGTTCCGCTCAGACCATCTCCCGAGACATGCAGTGCTGTCCTGCCCAGGACGGTTTCCCTGAGGCCTGGGATGAGGGGCACAGCCGTCGGGTGAGTGGTGAGGGCTGCAGTCTGGGGGCTCTGACTCTAGCTCTGTGCGCCAGGACCCGTGCTGCTCTGTCCATACTAACCCAGCTAGCGTGCGGCCCCTCCTGAAGTGCCCCTGGTCAGCCTGTTCCCTGAGGACACTCTCCCTCCCCTTCACATACCTTTGATGAGGGACAGTCACCCCCAGACCCCTCATGTCTGAAGCAGGAATGTCCTGTCGGGTCGGAGGTGCAGAGATGAGACACCAGGAACACGACGTATTTCCATTAATATTTTTAATAATCACCAGCCGGAGGGGCAGCAGTTCGCATCATGGCAGGAGCTCGCTGACCTGAACTAACTCATTTGACTGACCGAACTGACTGACCCCCTCCACACAGACCCCAACTCTCTTATCTCTCATCTTAAAGGGCAATACAGCTTAAAGTTTGCATGGTTTACATTACAAAAGACAGTTCACATTCATTGAATAGGACTTAGGAATAATAGGAAGGAGACAACCAGGAACCAAAAACCTGCAGGGGGTGCTATCTAGGTAAGATGAGATGAACAAAAGAACGCATTACAGTTGCTAATGCAGCCTTCAGGACTAGCCCATGATGTCAAGGACTTGTCAGACAGAAGAACAAGAAAAACCTGTTTTCTGCCTAACTTTAAGCATTGTCCATTAGACTCCATCTTGGGCTAGTTATAGCCAACAGGGAAATGTGCAGAGAAATGACCTAGGATAGCCTTGTCTGGGTATACCTGCAGCTGATAAACAGTTTCACTAGGGATTTCTACATACTAACTCTATTGGGAGACAGTCTGCCGGAAGTCCCTGTGTATCTGTTAACAGGCAGTATCCATCAGACCTTCCTTTGCATATCCTTAGATCTACCTTCTGCCAACAATGTCTAGGTAGTGGCAGCCAGAGTCCAGGGAGGGCGTGAGGGGCTCAGCGCTTGGAGGCCGTCTGGGCTTTGTCCTGCCAATGGCCTGCTGCCCCCGCCCTCCGGCTGTAGCCATAGCACAGGGCACGAGGGAGGGCTCAGAGGCCGGGGCATGGAAAGTCAGGGAAGAGGTGGCTTTGTGCCAGCCCCGGAGGGCCTCTCCAGTTCTGTGGGCAGGGCCAGTGCCTGGCCACTTAAGTGGTCCACTGAAAAGGTGTTTCCACTACAGAAGTGAAGATGGCTCCTCCAGATCTGTCTGTCGCCCCTCGGTGGGGCTGTCACCCACCATCTGGGACAGATGGGCACCTGTGCATCAGCGGCGCCCTCGGGAGCGTGCTGTGTCCACCCTTCTCTGGGCATCAGCACCACCCCTCATAAGTGTCTACTTACTTCTCTGGGCATCTACACTGCCCTTGGGAGTGTGCTATTTCTACTCACTTCTCTGAGTATCTGCACTGCCCTAGGGAGTGTGCTGTTTCCACTCACTTTTCTGAGTGTCTACACTGCCCTCATGGTGTGTTGCTTCCACCCACTTCTCTGAGCGCAGCCTGATGTGCCCAAGCTGCTGCGCTTTCTCTGCCCACACCCGAGGCGCCCGCAGCCCTCTAGAGCCAGCACGTGTTCTGAGAATGGAGGGGCTGGCCAGGTGCTGCTGGGTGGGAGACAGGACGAGGCCAGAACACCCCGGGGTGAAGAGCAGAGACCAGGTTCCTGAAGGAAGCACCTGTTATTCGGGACTCCCCAGCTGCGCTCGGGAGACAGGTCCCCTCCCAGCATTCCTGTCAACTGGGCAGTGTGGGGAGGCCCAGACACAGCCTGTGCACCCCGATGCTCAGGGACCTGGTGCTGCCTGGAGCAAACTGGGCGGCCCACATGTGGGCGCTGCTCAGTCTGTGCCATCTCTCAGCCCAAAGGCCTCGCGTCCAGGGAGGCACGTGGGCTCTGGCATGGATGTTCCCGTCTGCCCCTCCCTCCACCACCTCTGTGGGGAGTGGTGGGGGCAGCTGGAAGTGGGCGCCACGGTGGGTCCTGCCTAATCCTGCGCAGGGGCTTCTGTGGCCTCCGCTAATCCCCCAGAGGTGCTCCTCTCATGGTGTTGCAGGACTCCTCTAAGAGCCTCTGCATCTGCTCTGGATTGCCTCCCTGCAGGTCACTTCGTAGATAAGGGGGTGGTCTAAATGTGGCAGTTTATCTGACCATGTATTCTGTACTAGCTGGTAAAATATTCTCTCATGCTACCACAATCATCGTGGGACTAGCTAGATCTTACCAGCATATTTGCCTGGCCACGTTGGATCTCTAAGTAATTAGACCAGAGAGAAATGCTGTTTGCCTCCAAGCAAGCAAGCATGGCTCTCTGATAACTCAAAAGGCAACTAAAATACAAAACTACCGTGAAGTAGACGAGACTCTTGTGAAGGCTTGGAGAAATATTTAACTGGCATTAGTATAGTCTTTGGTACAGAGACATGCCATCTCAGAAACCCCCTTCTCTACCCTATACAGGCATTTCCAGGCAGATCTTGGCTCGAAACATTAGCATATAATAGGGCCTAGGTGAGGTGCTGGGAGAAATTACCTAAGGGCATTTGACCCTTCCTGCTTCCCATAATAGTTTGAGGTCTGAGTTGCAGGGGTATAAAACCAGCCTGCTTCCTCTCTCTGGCTCTCTCTCTTTGGGCTCTCTTTTTGGGCTTGCACTCTTCTTGGGAGTCTCCTCTTTTACAGGGCCTTTACACGTGGTGTCTGCCATCTTGGCCTACAACGCGGCTGGGGTTCTAGCCGGGAATCCTAAGCACAGGGTTTTTCCTATTGCTGATTTTTATGCCTGAACCTGTGATAAGTAAAGTCTTTTAAAACTGCATCAGATTCCTGAGTCTTCATCCATTCCCCGCCGGCCCGGAGGTAGAAGGGAACTCGCTTCCCGGCACTGTCGGGGACCCCGGTGGCGCTCCCTGACAGCATGGGGACCAGGGACCATGGACCTGGCCAGTACTTCATGGGCCGCCCACCAATCATTTTCTCTGAAACTACTCTATGTTGAGGGCAGCTCTCGAGGTTTAGGTGCTTCTGGCCTAGAACAGAGCTGAGAGGGGGGAAGGGCTGTTCCCATCAGTGGTTGAGGCTAATGCTTGGAGATGTTGTCCAGTGCCCACGGAGACACTCAAAAGTGCTTTCCAGGGCCAGAGAGATCACACATAGGGGAGGCACTTGTCCTGCATGCAACCAGCCTAAATTTGAATCCTGGTATCCCATATGGTCCCTTGAGTGCAGAATCAGAGGTAAGCCCTGAGCATTGCTGGGTGTGGCCCCCAAACCAGACCAAACACTTTCAACAGTGGATGTGAGTCTCCTGTTATCAGAGAGGGTTTCAGGGCCCCAGCTTGGAGCAAGCCTTTGAGACTTAAATGGGCTTCGAACAGTTTCTGTCTACAGAGAAAGGCCCCACTTGGGCACTGGCTGAGCTCTTGGAGCTTACGGCAGAGGAGTGGCCACGCGGCATGCCGTTTGCACCAGTGCTCTGCATCCTCACGATGGACGCCCTCCAAGGGACCCACTGACCTACAGAGAGTTGTTGACCAAGTGTGAGGGAAGGGCCAGACCACACACCCGTGCGCCGGCCTCTGCCCTCAGCCGCAGCTTGTTTGGTAGATTGAAGCTTGGTCTCCGTGGATGTTTCGGCCTGTCTCGCAGTATCAAAGCCTCACACATGCTTCTCGCCTTCTCCCTGACCCCGGAGTTCTGCCTGGTGCCCCCTGAATAAGCCTTTGCTGCGGCGCCAGTACAGCGGCCAGTTCTGCAGTCACAGCGGAGCTGAATTGGGTCCCCTCCTTCCCTGGCCGCTGACAAGGCTCATCCGCAGTGCTCATCATATAGAGCGCGTGGACACTATATATGATGGAGACCTCAGAGTGTCTCCCAGACAACTCTAGAAGGGTTCTTGTAGGCAGGCGACTGCAGGGGGCGGTGTGCAGGCCATTCCACAGTTTTCCCACACCAGACTCATCTATGCCAGCTGCTGGCTGGCTCCCTGCCCAGAGGTGAGCCCATAAATCTGAGGCAGTGGGTGGAGACACAGCAGAGGTGACTGGGTGGGTCCCAGGGTGGGAGGTGCTCACTGGAAGGGGTATGGTAAACAGAGGCAGTGTGGCTCACCAGCCCCTCCTCAGACAGGCTCACCACTTCCTCCTTCAGGCAGGCTCACCACCTCCTCCCTCATACAGGCTCACCAACCCCCTCCCTCAGGCAGGCCTCGCCACCTCCTCCCTCAGACAGGCTCACCAACCCTCCCTCAGGCAGGCTCACCACCTCCTCCCTTAGATAGGCTCACTAGCCCTCCCTCAGGCGGGCTCCACCACCTCCTCCCTCAGACAGGCTCACCAACCCCTCCCTCAGGCAGGCTCACCACCTCCTCCCTTAGACAGGCTCACCAGCCCCTCCCTCAGGCAGGCTCACCACCTCCTCCCTCATACAGGCTCACCAACCCCTCCCCTCAGGCAGGCTCACCACCTCCTCCCTTAGACAGGCTCACTAGCCCCTCCCTCAGGCGGGCTCACCACCTCCTCCCTCAGACAGGCTCACCAGCCCCTCCTAAGGCAGGCTCATCACCTCCCTCTCAGGCAGGCTCACCAGCCCCTCCCCTCAGGCAGGCTCCCCACCTCCTCCCTCAGAGAGGCTCATCACTTCCTCCCTCAGACAGGCTCACCACCTCCTCCCTCAGGCAGGCTCACCACCTCCTCCCTCAGACAGGCTCACCACCTCCTCCCTCAGACAGGCTCACCACCTCCTCCCTCAGACAGGCTCACCAGCCCCTCCCTCAGGCAGGCTCACCACCTCCTCCCTTAGACAGGCTCACCAGCCCCCTCCCTCAGGCAGGCTCACCACCTCCTCCCTCATACAGGCTCACCAACCCTCCCTCAGGCAGGCTCACCACCTCCTCCCTTAGACAGGCTCACTGGCCCTCCCTCAGGCGGGCTCACCACCTCCCTCCCTCAGACAGGCTCACCAGCCCCTCCTAAGGCAGGCTCATCACCTCCCTCTCAGGCAGGCTCACCAGCCCCCTCCCTCAGGCAGGCTCCCCACCTCCTCCCTCAGAGAGGCTCATCACTTCCTCCCTCAGACAGGCTCACCACCTCCTCCCTCAGGCAGGCTCACCACCTCCTCCCTCAGACAGGCTCACCACCTCCTCCCTCAGACAGGCTCACCACCTCCTCCCTCAGACAGGCTCACCAACCCCTCCCCTCAGGCAGGCTCACCACCTCCTCCCTTAGATGGGCTCACTAGCCCCTCCCTCAGGCAGGCTCACCACCTCCTCCCTCAGACAGGCTCACCAGCCCCTCCCTCATACAGGCTCACCAACCCCTCCCTCAGGCAGGCTCACCACCTCCTCCCTTAGACAGGCTCCACCAGCCCCTCCCTCAGGCAGGCTCACCACCTCCTCCCTCATACAGGCTCACCAACCCTCCCTCAGGCAGGCTCCCACCTCCTCCCTTAGACAGGCTCACTAGCCCTCCCTCAGGCGGGCTCCACCACCTCCTCCCTCAGACAGGCTCACCAGCCCCTCCTAAGGCAGGCTCATCACCTCCCTCTCAGGCAGGCTCACCAGCCCCTCCCTTGGGCAGGCTCCCCACCTCCTCCCTCAGAGAGGCTCATCACTTCCTCCCTCAGACAGGCTCACCACCTCCTCCCTCAGGCAGGCTCACCACCTCCTCCCTCAGACAGGCTCACCACCTCCTCCCTCAGACAGGCTCACCACCTCCTCCCTCAGACAGGCTCACCCAGCCCCTCCCTCAGGCAGGCTCACCACCTCCTCCCTCAGACAGGTTCACCAGCCCCTCCCTCAGACAGGTTCACCAGCCCCTCCCTCAGGCAGGCTCACCAGCCCCTCCCTCAGGCAGGCTCACCAGCCCCTCCCTCAGGCAGCAAACTCGGAACCTCCCCGTTTGCTCCATGTCTGAAGCTGCTGCTGGTTCTGGGCTCTCTGTGGACTTCTCTGCCCTCTCAGTGCCCGCTGTGGTATCGATCCTTCTAGGAACATTGCATCTTTGATCTGCGCCCCAGCCATGTTCTCTGGCTGCTTTCTTCCAAGTATTTTTTGTTTCTTCTTAAGTTTGACTTATTGTCAGGAAAAAACATAGCGCTGATACATTTGCTGGATTTCTTTCGCTGGTCCCAAGGCTTTACTGAGGTCATATGGTTGTTCCTTCTGGCTTGTTTCCTGGGCGTGTTGTCATGAGAGCGCCGTCGGTGGTGTGCTTCGTCTCTAGCCCGTCTCCTTGGGGTCCCAGAGCCCCTCCCAGCTCTTCTCAGAACGAGTATTTGAACCTGCTAATTGGCTGTGTTCTGGGAGTCGGAGCCGTGATTTCTTTATCCGAGTGAAACTCTGCTTTGCCATGCTTCAAGGTGCTGGTCTCCATTTCCACTTGATTCTTTTCTCATTTTGATTTTCTCTCATTGCCCCGTGGGTGACTGGTCTGGCTTGCTGACTTGGCTCCTGGGGCCAGAGGAGAGAGTGTGCTTGCATGTGTGTCCACTCCTGCTGTGCCCCAGAGGACGTCCTGGCCCGACCTCCTCCAGCTCCTGAGACACAGGGGCCGGCAGGAACTGAGCCTGTGTTCCGTGAAGCAATCTGGTCAGTTCCAGGAATCCGGACTCCGAGGGCCCACTGGGAATGGGAGGGTGTCCCGGCAGCTCTGAGGCGGGAGGGGGTGTGGCCGCAATTCTGAGGCGGGATGGGGGTGTCTCTGGCAGCTGGGGCAGAAGGGGGCATCTCCGGCAGCTCTCAGGTGGGATGAGGGTGAGGCCAGCACAATTCTGAGGCGGGATGTAGGTGTCTCTGACAGCTCTGAGGCGGGATGAGGGTGTGGGCAGTAGCTCTGAGGAGGGATGGGGTGTGGCCGGCACCTCTGAGGCAGGAGGGGCTTCTCAGGTAGCTTTGAGGTGGAATGGGGGTGCCCGGCAGCTCTTAGGCGGGTCGGAGTTGTCTCCAGCAGCTCTGAGGCGGGATGGGGGTGTACCCCGCAGCTCTGAGGCGTCTCTGGCAGCTCTGAGGCGGGATGGGGTGTACCCCGCAGCTCTGAGGCGTCTCTGGCAGCTCTGAGGCGGGATGGGGGTGTGCCCGGCAGTTCTGAGGCACCTCTGGCAGCTCTGAGGCGGGATGGGGGGTGTGCCCGGCAGTTCTGAGGCACCTCTGGCAGCTCTGGAGGCGGGATGGGGGGTGTACCCCGCAGCTCTGAGGCGTCTCTGGCAGCTCTGAGGCGGGATGGGGGTGTGCCCGGCAGTTCTGAGGCACCTCTGGCAGCTCTGAGGCGGGATGGGGGGTGTGCCCGGCAGCTCTGAGGCGTCTCCAGGCAGCTCTGAGGCGGGATGGGGGTGTGCCCGGCAGCTCTGAGGCGGGGTGGGGGTGTGCCCGGCAGCTCTGAGGCGTCTCGGGCAGCTCTGAGGCGGGGTGGGGGTGTGCCCGGCAGTTCTGAGGCGCCTCTGGCAGCTCTGAGGCGGGACGGGGCGTCTCTGGCAGCGCAGCCCCTGCAGGCTCTGTGAAGCCCTTCTGCGCGGACTTGGGCGCTTCTGCAGAGAACTGCGCACTCTGAGTCGTACCTGCCTCTCGGCTCCCCTCTTCCTTCCTGGCTCTTACACGCCCGTCTGAGTGCGATGCTGGGAAAGGTGATGGCTTTTGCCAAAGGAGTTCACGTGCTACGGAGGTTGAGCTCCTCAGAAGCCGAGAGCCTTGAGCCGTGAGTATTGAGACTAGCCAAGAAGATCCAAGATGGAGGGGAAGTGGTGATAGTGACCATCACACTGATTAGCATATATTTGCATAGCAAGCCACACCCACAGAGGTGAATAATGTGTATAACAAGGCCCGCCCTATCATTGTGATTCATTTGCATGGCAGACCACGCCCACCCAGAGATATAATTTGCATGGCAAGGCCTGCCCATCATTGTGATTCATTTGCATAGCAGGCCACATCCATCCAAGACTCACTGTTTTTGCCAGAGTAAGACACCCACTACTGCCCCTCTAGGTGTCACAGGTGTGGCTGCGGTGCCTGGCTGCATCAGCAGGTGGCAGACAGGAGACAGGCTTGTCTACACCCAGGGTCTGCCCGTGGGTCCTGGATGGTTGATGGTCTGACATAGAAAAGACTAGATCTGGGGCCGGAGCGATAGCCCAGCAGTAGGGTGTTTGCCTTGCACGCGGCGCCCATGCCAGCCCGGGTTCGATTGCCGGCATCCCATATGGTCCCCCAAGCACCACCAGGAGTAATTCCTGAGTGCAGAGCCAGGAGAAACCCTGAGCATTGCCGGGTGTGACCCAAAAAGCAAAAAAAAAAAAAAAAAAAAAAAAGAAAAAGAATAGGTTCCCTGGGATGAACCCAGAGCCATGGCAGAGCCTGGCAAGCTACTGTGGTGTTCAATATGCCAAAACAGTAACAATAATGGACCTCATTCCCAACGAATGGAGAAGTTACTGGTGCCCACTCGAGCAAATTGATGAACAACAGGAAGACAAGTGACAAGTGACAAGACACCCACTGAAGCAATGAGGGTCCACAACTACCATGGGTGACCCAGGCAGTGACCAAACATAGTAAGAATCGAGTGGTACCTTGACTGGGGGACTCGTCCCTCACAACCTCTCCCTCCTCTGAAATCCCATGCCTGTCCACCCTTTCTAACTCACCTGGTCTATACACCATGACGCAGACGGGCCAGGGCTGCCCTCCACTGGCCTCCCGTGCCTCTCTCTGCACTCCACTTCCCTCAGTGTGAGCCGGGAGCCTGAGAGCAGGCCGCTACAACCAGCCTTACCTCCCTTCTGGCTGCTCTGTGGGCTCTGCCTGCCAGTGTCCTCTGGCTTCTAGACCCTGACCGGGCTCTCCTGCGGGGGTCAGTACTGCAGAGTGGGAAGGGTCACTGACATCATCCTCTCCGGGTTGTTTCCTGGTTTTCTTTTTGTGTGATTGGGAGTGTGGGAGGGGGCAGGCGGCGGCATTTTGCTGGAGCAGGTGAACGAAGCCCTAGTGTGGGGACCAGCCTGAGTGAGGGGCAGGCGAGGCTGAGGGCCAGGGCGCACTCTGGGCTGCTCCCCGCCTGGCTGCAGAGAAGCAGCAGGAGCCTGCCTCTGCCTCTGGAGTTATGCCGCCACTCACGGGCTGCCGAGCCGCGCTTGGTGCTAATTTTACTCATGATTACAGTTCTTAGTGGTGATTACTGCAGCTCTGGGAGCAGTTTCGACCTCCGCTCGCTCGGCGGCTGGGTTTTGAAGAAAAGACCCGACTCTTGGAGGGCGTGGTCTGGCCACGCCTGCACGCAGCCTGGCACTGCGTGTGCCTGCCCTGGGTGCAGGGAATTCAGCAACTTCAGCCTGCAGCGAGAGGCGGGAGCTTCTTGAGCTCCTTTAGCTCCCGATGGGAGCTGAGGAGACGGCGCAGGGGTCAAGGCCCTTGCCTTCCACCTGTCCAGGCCCGGTTCAACCCCTACCACTGCAAAAGATGGACCTCTGGGGCACCCATTGGCCTTTGAAGGGGGTTCCCAGAGCACATCCAGGCCGACCCCAGGGGAGCTGGGGGTGGGGGCAGAGTATCCTGGGAAATGAAGGGAGCAAAGTGAGGACCAAGGAGGGGCCAGAGTACGCAGGCAGGGTGGGGCGGGGGCGGCCTTGCCTGTCCGTCCTCACGTAGCTTCCTGCAGCAGCTGGGACCCGTGTTCTGTGTTGCCTGTCGGTGTGTGAGTGTGTCTGCACGTGTGGATGTTTCTGTGTGCATGTGCGTGTAGTGAGAGCCAGTTATTCAAAACAGCTGGGGTGAAGGTCGAAACCCAAACTTCCAGTACATTACCCCCATTAAACAAGCGAGGAAGAAGGCGTGCAGAGCTCGGCGCCTGCACCTGAGGTCCAGGAAGCTCCGGAGGAACGGAGGTTACGGTGTCTGCAGGGGCAGGAGAGAGAGACCCTGGCCACAGAACTGCACCTGTCCGGCCATTGAAATGCTCCCTCCGCTTGTTTTTGGTCCTGGGCCGCTCGTGGCACGGCTCTGGCTCCCAGAGCGGGGCCGCGGAGAGTGGGGCGGGCAGGACCTGGGCTTGGTTTGAGCACTGGTGCCCTTGACCTGTGTTCCTCTGAAGCGCTGGCAAGTCAGGGTAGGCCGCTCGAGCTGACCTCCCCCAGGCTTCCCTCACACCTGGTCTTGCTCACACACCGGGGAATGACAATGAAACGCTGAAACAGACCAGGGGAAATGTCAATTCTGGGGCGTCCTCGGCTGCCCATGCCTAGTCCAGGAACACTGGGGTCGACCGGGGGCGGGGGGCTCTGTCTAATCACTGTAAATCTGGTTTCAGGCGCGGAGAGAATGAGCCAGTATGGAAAGATGTGATTCCTTACCTGGTGCTCCAGCATCCGATGCGTGTGTTTCGTTGCCCCTGGAAAAATAATGAGTGTGAGCCCCTCTTGGTCGCACACATTTCGGCGTTTAGAGGCTTGGAAATGAGCTGCTGGGGGTGCGTCTAGCTCCGGGGTTTCAGTGCTTGAGCAGTGTGGGGCCTCCATCCGCACCCACAGACCACAGTTCCTTTCCTCCTCCCTCCCCTCCCTCCCTCCTCCCTCCTCCCTCCTCCCTCCTCCCTCCTCCCTCCTCCCTCCTCCCCTCCTCCCTCCACCCCATCCTTCGCCCCCCACCCCCACCTTCCTTCTCCTTCCCTCCCCTCCTCGTCTCCCCTCCTTCCTCATCCCTCCCTCCATTTCCCCTCCTCCCCTCCCCTCCTTACTCCTCCTTCCTCTTCTGCCCTTTCTCCTCCACCCCTTCTCTCCCTCCCCCAGCCATCCCCCTATATCTTTCCTTTTTTTCATTACAGTGCACTGTTTTATTTTTTCAACTTATAAAATATTTTCAACCTTCATTGAACTTGATGTTCTCATACATATTTTTAATTTGACTCCACTGGCAAGGAAAACAAAAGCAAAAAGAAACAAATGGGGCTACCAGTCTACATAGCGTCTGCACAGCAGAAGAAACGCACAGGGTTGCGCGGCGCCTCTGCAGAAGGCTGATGTCTGCACCCGCTGTGGAAGCCTCAGGGCTCAGCACTGAAGCACGGGAAGGGCTGGCCTCACTCACCCAAGGAAGACTCGGGCTAGAGGCACAGGCTGACAGACATGAATCCACAGTGACAGGAGCCTGAGGGGGACGCGAGTCAGTGCGAGAAGCCCAGTGCGCACAGAGCATGGGGCAGCCGCAAAAGGGCAGGGGCCAGCTCCCGGCAAAGGCCCCCTGTAAAGTCGAGCTGGGGTCAGCACGTGATGTGGCGGCCTTGTCCTGTGATGGATGAGTGCACTGACCCCGTGTGTGTGCCTGGGCTCTCTGACGCTCCATTTCTGCAGAACCAGCCCAGAGCCGTGGCTGCAGCTTGGGCACAGACCAGGCTGTCAGAAAGGCCCAGAGCGTGTGGTTTCCTGCAGCAGGACCGGCGGGCTGGCGGCTCTCAGTGATGCCACAGGGCCGCTTGCTCTGCCAGTGGCCGGGGGCGGCGGCATCACAGCTGCAAGCACCAGCATTTGCTCTGGTCAGTCTCATGCTGATTAAAGCACCATCAGAAACCAATGGGCAGAGTGAAGAAATTGCCAAAAGTTTTGCCTATTTTTAATGCGATCCTTAAGGTTTTCAGGTAAAGATTCGGAAGAACAGTTATTTCAGAGGGCTAGAAATTTTACAACTAAAATGGAAACCCAGAATATCATTCAGTTGTCCGGGATTGTTGGGGTATAAAAACATCGTAACTGGTAATTGGAAATGAGTGGCGTAAGAAGGTCTCATGATATCTGCGATAACCTTCCAGTAACAGTGTTGTAGACCATAGTGCTCTGTGTGTGTGTGTGTGTGTGTATGAGAGAGAGAGAGAGAGAGAGAGAACAGAGTGAGTCTGCCATAGGGGACTGGGTGCACAGGGAGGGACACACGGGACATTGGTGGTGGGAAATGTGCACTGGTGGAGGGGACGGGTGCTGAAACCCGATCATGGACAGAACTTTGTGTATCTCACAGTGACTCAGTTAAACACACACACACATATCTCACTTGACATCCTGTTATTCGTTGATTTGCTTGAGTGGGTGCCAATAATGTTTCCATTGGTCCCTGTCATGTGCCAGTGTAGCCCAATGGCATCTGCTTGCTCCAGGAATGCGAGGAGCCTCAAACCGTTCATTCAGGGTCTTGACAAAGAAGTCTGACCATCTTGTAGGTGGGCGGCCACGTGATCTTTTGACATCCCGTGGGATCTAGTCGTTAACGGCTCTAGTCCAGCGGTCGTCTCCAAATCGCATTACATGTCCAGCCTACCTGATTTTCAATGCCTTGGCAAACGAGACAGTGTCCCTGATTCTGGAATAGCGACGGAGGTCAGAAATCCGGATTCCTTCTCTCACTTGGGTGAGGCGTGATATTCCAAGCATAACTCTTTTGATTCCTCTTTGGGAGACCCAAGTAGCGTTCTCATCCTGCTTTCGTAGGGCCTAGCGGGTTAGCCACATGCAAGGCAAACACCCTCCCTGTTGTGCTATCGCTCCAGCCCCCTTAATAGTTTTCTAATAAAAAAGAAAAGCCCACCACCGCAGCCCCAGAGCCAGCAGTTTCCCCAGGCCATGGAGGTCACTGGGCTCAGAGCGGGTCTCAACACCTGGGCTCCTCTCGGTGTGTCCCTGTGTTGGAAGCCATGCTCCTAGGTCCAGCACTGCCAGGCAGACCTGGGGTCTGACCACAAGGTGCCGAGGGCTCAGGGTGGCCCCTGGCTGAGGACAGTTGGACGTGGGCAGCCGTGGGAGTGGGCGGCTGGGTCTGGGCTCTCAGGCTGGTGTTCTCAGCTTCCTCCTCCTCCTCCTCGCCCCCACCCCTCCCCCAGCTGGAGCCTCCTTGCTCAGAAGCGGCTGCACCTGGGAAATGTTTCCTTCATGACCTCTGACCTGGACAGGTTGCTCTGGCCTCAGCTGCACCCTGACATTGCAGCCCCCACCCTTCAGGAAGTTCAGGGGTGCCTGAAGGCCAAGTGGGACTCAGCCTGGTCCCAGTGTGGTCAGGTCACGGGCTCTGCACACAACGGCCTGGAGAGGAAGGTCATGGCTGTGCATCCTAGGGCAGAAAGGGGTGCCCGGGTCAGGGCCCATCAGAGCCCCTCGCTCTCTCCTGCGGCTCGCGTAGGGGCTTCTTAGGAGGAAGACTACTCCACCTGCCACAGTTTTAGGCTATAAAATTCGTTAGTTCAGCAATTGCCGTATAATTAACCGAGCCACAGCCGGCGCCTTGCTCAGTGCTCCGAAATGTTCACATTCCTCAATCTCATTCTGGTGCTTCAGAAACAATTTGTTTATTCCTGTGTTAATTCATTCTCATTCACCTGGCACGGTCGCCTTGGAGGGTGCAGGGCAGAAGGAGCAGGTTGGCTCAGGCTGTGAAATTCCTTGGAGCAGTTTTTCATGATTTGGAATTGTGTGCGTCTGTCTGTGGCCGACCACAGCCAGGCAGCTGTGAGCTGGGGAGCCCCGCCAGGGATCCTGAGGTCTGAGCGCTGGCTGGGAAAGACGGATGGTGTGGGGCAGAGGGAGACAGGGGGTTAGTGCATGGCTCAGCCCCTGCTTATTTAAGGGAGAGCTGGCCATGGTGGCTGTGTGGACAGTCCCTGGGACATAAGCAGGGCTCAGCACCATGGTACGGACAGTGCCCAGGGCGGGAGCAGGGGGTCAGCACCACTTGGTGGACAGTCCCTGAAATGTGAGCAGGTGGTCAGCACCACGCGGTGAACAGCTCCACGGTGAGTGCAGAGATCAGCACCACGGTGTGGACAGTCCCTGCTGCACCCCTGGCCCCGTGGGGGTCTCAGGAACCTGGATGAGCAGGCTCAGAGCCTTGGCAGCAGGCGGCTGCAACTCCCTGCCCCACCCACAGGCTTCTCTCATGGGAGCTGCGCCCAAGCAGCCTGAGCCTGGGGTCCCGCCCGATTCCTGGGGCGCAGACCCTGCCCCACCTTCAGCTGGAGCCCCACCCTCTGGGCTCCAGGCAGCCCAGAGACAGCCTCTCCTGGTTTGAGGATGGCAGAGACCAGACGCCTCCTTGCTGGGCACCCTGTGGTCCCCCATCTGTAGGGCAGCTCTGCTCCCCCGGAGCGCCCCTTGCACTGAGCACTGCAGGACTTTTCTGCTGAGCTAGAAAACGTAAAGAAACTTGAAGACTGTGCGTGATGCCTGATGGAGGCTGCTTGGGGGACAGGCTCCCCCGGGCAGGGGTCACAGGAAAGGGTGGCAGGCCTTGGGTGCCTCCACTGCCCCGAGATCATCACATTTCACCATCCAGAGAGCTCTGTGCTTCTGGAAGGGACACTCCTGGCCCGGTGACAACAGCGAGTGTGGCAGCAGCGAGTGTGACAGTGAGTGTGGCAGCAGCGAGTGTGGCAGCGAGTGTGGCAGCAGCGAGTGTGGCAGCAGTGAGTGTGACAGCGAGTGTGGCAGCAGTGAGCGTGGCAGCAGCGAGTATGGCAGCAGCGAGTGTGACAGCGAGTGTGGCAGCAGTGAGTGTGACAGTGAGTGTGACAGCGAGTGTGGCAGCAGTGAGTGTGACAGTGAGTGTGGCAGCAGCGAGTATGACAGCGAGTGTGGCGGCAGTGAGTGTGACAGCGAGTGTGGCAGCAGCGAGTATGACAGCGAGTGTGGCAGCAGTGAGTGTGACAGTGAGTGTGACAGCGAGTGTGGCAGCAGTGAGTGTGACAGTGAGTGTGGCAGCAGCGAGTATGACAGCGAGTGTGGCAGCAGTGAGTGTGACAGTGAGTGTGGCAGCAGCGAGTATGACAGCGAGTGTGGCAGCAGTGAGTGTGACAGCGAGTGTGGCAGCAGCGAGTATGACAGCGAGTGTGGCAGCAGTGAGTGTGACAGTGAGTGTGACAGCGGAGTGTGGCAGCAGTGAGTGTGACAGTGAGTGTGGCAGCAGCGAGTGTGATAGCGAGTGTGGCAGCAGTGAGTGTGACAGTGAGTGTGACAGTGAGTGTGGCAGCAGTGAGTGTGACAGTGAGTGTGGCAGCAGTGAGTGTGACAGTGAGTGTGGCAGCAGCAAGTATGACAGTGAGTGTGGCAGCAGCGAGTGTGACAGTGAGTGTGGCAGCAGTGAGTGTGACAGTGAGTGTGGCAGCAGCAAGTATGACAGTGAGTGTGGCAGCAGCGAGTGTGACAGTGAGTGTGGCAGCAGCGAGTTTGACAGTGAGTGTGGCAGCAGTGAGTGTGACAGCGAGTGTGGCAGCAGCGAGTGTGACAGTGAGTGTGGCAGCAGCGAGTGTGACAGCGAGTGTGGCAGCAGCGAGTGTGACAGCGAGTGTGGCAGCAGCGAGTGTGACAGTGAGTGTGGCAGCAGCGAGTGTGACAGCGAGTGTGGCAGCAGTGAGTGTGACAGTGAGTGTGGCAGCAGTGAGTGTGACAGTGAGTGTGACAGTGAGTGTGGCAGCAGCGACTGTGACAGTGAGTGTGGCAGCAGCGACTGTGACAGTGAGTGTGGCAGCAGCGAGTGTGACAGCGAGTGTGGCAGCAGTGAGTGTGACAGTGAGTGTGACAGTGAGTGTGGCAGCAGTGAGTGTGACAGTGAGTGTGGCAGCAGTGAGCGTGGCAGCAGTGAGTGTGGCAGCAGCGGCGTGGCGTTTCTCATGAGACACAGAGAACACACTCTCCGCGGCCACGTGGCTCTGGCTCTGACTGTTCCGGGCCCCACGCGCTGAGACGAGCCGGTGTCCTGCCGGCAGCCTCCCTGCGTGTGACCCGTAATCTCTACAGTGCGGTCAGCAGCTTCACGCCGCACTACCAGGCAATCTTTTCAGATGCTTTTGGAAAAGCGTAGGAGTCCAGAATTAATTTAAAATGCAATCGCCTGGGGTGTTATCAGGGCCAGCAGTGTCATTTTTGAAGTGACAGCAGAGAGTTCACACACAAAGGCTCCCCGGGGGCACTGGCTCCTGAGCCCCGCACCAGGCAGGAGGCGCCCGCCTGCTCCTGACCCCCTGCCTCCTTGAGGACGTTTGGTTTGAGGGCTCCGTTTCCGTTTTCACCCTTCACCCACGTCCCAAACTGTGACCGAAACACAAGCACCACCGTCCAGGGGCTGCGTCCTCCTTGTGGAGCTGAGGGGCCACCCTGATGCTTCTTGCCGAGAGCCAGCCCCATGCTGAGAGGCTTTTCCTGGACCAGACGGTCTGTCCTGGCAGCATGGCTGGGAGCCTAGAGTGCGAGGGAAGACAGAGCAGAGCCTGCAGGAGACAGTGGCCGGGCAGACACACTCACAGAACAGTGGCCGAGCAGACACACTCGCACAACAGTGGCCGAGCAGACACACTCGCACAGCAGTGGCCGAGCAGACACACTCGCACAACAGTGGCCGAGCAGACACACTCGCACAACAGTGGCCGAGCAGACACACTCGCAAAACAGTGGCCGGGCAGACACACTCACAGAACAGTGGCCGAGCAGACACACTCGCACAACAGTGGCCGGGCAGACACACTCGCACAACAGTGGCCGAGCAGACACACTTGCACAACAGTGGCCAAGAGACACACTCACAGAACAGTGGCCGGGCAGACACACTCGCAGAACAGTGGCCGGGCAGACACACTCACAGAACAGTGGCCAAGAGACACACTCACAGAACAGTGGCCGGGCAGACACACTCACAGAACAGTGGCCGAGCAGACACACTCACACAACAGTGGCCGGGCAGACACACTCGCACAACAGTGGCCGAGCAGACACACTCGCACAACAGTGGCCGGGCAGACACACTCACAGAACAGTGGCCGAGCAGACACGCTCGCACAACAGTGGCCGAGCAGACACACTCGCACAACAGTGGCCGGGCAGACACACTCACAGAACAGTGGCCGGGCAGACACGCTCGCACAACAGTGGCCGGGCAGACACACTCGCACAACAGTGGCCGGGCAGACACACTCGCACAACAGTGGCCGGGCAGACACACTCGCAGAACAGTGGCCGGGCAGACACACTTGCACAACAGTGGCCGGGCAGACACACTCGCAGAACAGTGGCCGAGCAGACACACTTGCACAACAGTGGCCGGGCAGACACACTCGCAGAACAGTGGCCGAGCAGACACACTCGCACAGCAGTGGCCGGGCAGACACACTCGCACAACAGTGGCCGGGCAGACACACTCGCAGAACAGTGGCCGAGCAGACACACTTGCACAACAGTGGCCGGGCAGACACACTCGCACAACAGTGGCCGAGCAGACACACTCGCACAGCAGTGGCCGGGCAGACACACTCACAGAACAGTGGCCGAGCAGACACACTCACAGAACAGTGGCCAAGAGACACACTCACAGAACAGTGGCCGAGCAGACACACTCGCACAGCAGTGGCTGAGCAGACACACTCGCACAACAGTGGCTGAGCAGACACACTCGCAGAACAGTGGCCGGGCAGACACACTCGCACAGCAGTGGCCGAGCAGACACACTTGCACAACAGTGGCCGGGCAGACACACTCGCACAACAGTGGCCGAGCAGACACACTCACACAGCAGTGGCCGGGCAGACACACTCGCACAACAGTGGCCGAGCAGACACACTCACAGAACAGTGGCTGGGCAGACACACTCGCACAGCAGTGGCCGAGCAGACACACTCGCACAACAGTGGCCGAGCAGACACACTCGCACAGCAGTGGCCGGGCAGACACACTCACAGAACAGTGGCCGAGCAGACACACTCACAGAACAGTGGCCAAGAGACACACTCACAGAACAGTGGCCGAGCAGACACACTCGCACAGCAGTGGCTGAGCAGACACACTCGCACAACAGTGGCTGAGCAGACACACTCACAGAACAGTGGCGAGCAGACACAATTGCACAACAGTGGCTGAGCAGACACACTCGCACAACAGTGGCCGAGCAGACACACTCGCAGAACAGTGGCCGGGCAGACACACTCACAGAACAGTGGCCGGGCAGACACACTCGCACAACAGTGGCCGAAAGCAGACACACTCGCACAGCAGTGGCCGAGCAGACACACTCGCACAGCAGTGGCCGAGCAGACACACTCGCACAACAGTGGCTGAGCAGACACACTCACAGAACAGTGGCGAGCAGACACAGTTGCACAACAGTGGCTGAGCAGACACACTTGCACAACAGTGGCCGGGCAGACACACTCGCACAACAGAACGGCTCACTCTCACCTCCTGTCTCCTGGCCCTGCTCCTGGCCCTGCTCCTGGTTGTGCTCCCAGCCGTGCTCCTGGTTGTGCTCCCAGCCGTGCTCCTGGATGTGCTCCCAGCTGTGCTCCTGGCCCTGCTCCTCGCTCTGCTCCCGTGTTCCCCTCCCTCCTCCCGGCCCCATCCTGCACTGCCCTGTCTGGGGCGGCTTCAGTAGAGGAGCTTGCTGGGCCCCTGGCAGCATGTATTGTGGGTGCTGGGCCTTCTGCTCTGGCTGTGATGCCCCAAGAGTGGCCCTGAATGAGCCAACAGGTTTCCGGCATCCACGGGCCAGCGGGTGCTAAATCTGCTCCTGTGTCCAGCAGAGTTCAGCTCACCTCTGCTCCTGTGTCAGACAGCCCCGGCCCCAGAACCCTTCAGCTCCTGTTTCAATAACAGGAGGTTAACCGGTGAGGTGCTGAGATTCAGAACAGGAAGACAAAATGTTCTGAGCTAGATAATGAAGTCCAGGACACGCCGCTTGGCCGGTGCTGGGCTCCAAGTCACCTTTTTAAGTTGGAGAAAAACAGCCCCGTGGTTTGGAGGCATTTGAGGTGGTTGTGGATTATTAATACGGGCTGGAAGTGTGAGTGAACAGGGACGCCGTGGGGTGGGAAAAATTGCTTCAGATCCTACTCACTCACTGTGTATGCTTTTGTCAGAACCAGCAGCGAGGTGGCCTTCTCCCAGCTGTGGGCCGATGTGACTCGCTGGCAGGCCAGAGGCGGCCCAAGACCTGGGGAGAGCAGGGGCCACAGAGGCCTGTGCTGGCTGGTGCCCTCTTCAGGGAGGCCCTGGCCTCCGGGAGTGTTGGTGCCCCAGTCATTGCCGTTTAGCTCTCGCCGTGGGGGCTGGAGCTTCGCTCCTGGCACAGACCTTCTCCGTGTCCTGGTGTCACCCTCTGCAGGGCTTGAGACGGGCCCCAGCCATGCTCCTGGGCTCCCTGGGTCCTGGCTCTTGCGCCCATGTGGTGAGAGGCCCTGATGGTGGGGGGCCGCTCCTCTGCCTGGGCCCCTTGGCTGCAGGGGGAGCTGCAGCGGGGCAGGGGGCCCAGCAGTGCCAGTAGCCCGAGCATCAGTTCTCTGGGCCCTCCTGCTGTCACCAGAAACTTCTCTGGCACTGTCCCCTGCAGTGCCCAGCCCACGGCTCTACGCACCGCTGGGGGCACGGAGAAAGCCAGCAGGAACCTCTGTGAGTGGCTGATGTGTTCAGACAGACTGCTCTCCGTGCGGCCATCGCCCCTCGTCCCTGCTCGACCTCTGCTCTCTCCCTGCTCACTCCCTGCTCTCTCTGCTCTCTGCTCTCTCCCTGCTCTCTTTGCTCTCTCTCTGCTCTCTGCTCTCTCCCTGCTCACTCTCTGCTCTCTGCTCTCTCTGCTCTCTCTCTGCTCTCTCCCTGCTTTCTCTCTGCTTTCTCTGCTCTCTCTCTGCTCTCTCTCTCTCTCTCTCCCTCTCTCTCTCTGCTCTCTCTGTGCTCTCTGCTCTCTCTGCTCTCTGCTCTCTCCCTGCTCTCTCTGCTCTCTGCTCTCTCCCTGCTCTCTCTGCTCTCTCCCTGCTCACTCCCTGCTCTCTCTGCTCCCTGCTCTCTCTGCTCTCTGCTCTCTCCCTGCTCTCTCCCTGCTTTCTCTGCTCTCTCTGCTCTCTCCCTTTCTCTCTGCTTTCTCTGCTCTCTCTCTCTCTCTCTCTCTCTCTCTCTGCTCTCTCCCTGTGGCCCTGCCAGTCTCTCACTTCTGTATATGTGAGACATACAGATACACAGACTATATGAGGCTCACTTCTTGAGCCATATATATTTTATTTTGGAATTTAGGTCATAGCAGGCATGCTCAGGGCTCACTTCTGGCAGGGGAACCTTCTGGGCTGTTGAGGATCGAACCCATGTCAGCTGAGTGCGAGGCAAGTGCCCTCCCCACTGGACTATTTCTCTGACCCTCTTGAGTCATAGTTTACATATTTGCTGGCTCAAGGGAGCAGAAACCCGATGATGGGTCTACAGTGATGTTTTCTGCCGCGCCCTTCTTGAGGGCCTCCACTTGCGCCACTCTAAGGCAGTAAGTAAAGCAGAAGCAGCTCCATGACAGGCTGCAAAAGTACTTTAAAGTGAGGCAGGTCTAAGGTTCTGTCTCCGGGGCAAAGCCACCAATGCCAAGGCCAGTCTTGACGTATGGGGCACCAGCAGCAGGGAACAGGGTGAAGAGTCTCTGACTGCAACAGAGGAACAGATGGGATGAACCAATCAAACCAGGTCCCTTATCCCCCAGTGTGCTCACTGTAACAGAACAGTCAAGGTCGGGGGATCATTTATGAAATGCGCTCATCAACTTAACCCTATCTAAACTGCTTCAAATTCTGAGTCGTTCCCTGTCAAGACTGCACTGCGTTGGATGCGACTTGGATCCTAGCTTGAGCTCGCAATAAAGTTCCCTTGCTTTTGCATTGCTTCCTGTGACTTGGTCTTTCACCCCCAGGGACCTGAACTCTGGGCATAAAAGCCACAACTGTGCTCCGTGTGAAGCCAGCTTTGCAAAGTCAAGCACCGCAAAGCCAATTGCACAAGCTAACAGGTTCACCCCCTCCTGGCTCCTGCTGTGATGCTCACTGCCGCTGCAGCGGGAGGGCTGGGCCCTGAGGCTGTGCCTGTGAGGGGCTGTGCTGTCCTCGCAGCTGTCCGCACCCAAGAACAGCTGCTGTCTTGATACTGCACTTTAGAGCCAGCACCTGGTGCTGTTGCATGGTCGGGGAGTTGCGGTGTGGCAATCGATTGGGGTTTACGATACAAATGACTGAGTTACGGTTTCTCCGCCTTTCTAAGGAGGCCCCAGTGATGACAATCCAAGAAAGAGTTGGTAGCTCGAGTGTCTCCAAATTAAATCTGGCAATACTATTTCTTTCAGACATCAGTTAGAATCACTTTATTGTTCAAAATACATATGAAACAGTAAAATTAGATTTCAAGTGCTTTTCCATGTTCTTTTACAAAAGGAATCATAAACTGTACACTTCACAACAACTTTGAGGTTTCGTTGTTACATAATTCCTCTGAACCTGACTGGTATGCTCACACGTTCTAGAAGGGACGCAAAATACTGAAATACAGGACATCTTTAAAAGGTGACTGGAAAACCTTTGTTCTAAGCAATATAATTATATGCTGCCAAATTTCACAAGTGGCTGGTTACCACGTTCAAAAGCCAGAAACACAAATCTCAAAATATTTTGATATTTCTGCCCTACAATGTGAAGTCAAAGATACTGATTGAACAATGGCGACATAACACATCACAAAATTTAGATTAAAGGTCACCCATGGACAGTGACTGAAAGATACAATGAAGCCAAATATTATGGACTCGAGTCACTCTGTGTCACATAGGAAACAAAAGTGTCAAATACCTGCTGGTGCCCGCCGAGGGCCCAAGTTCTAGCACCCCCTTGGTCTTTCTCTGGTGATTTCCTGTTTGGAAATGTCTGCGCCACCACACTCATAATTCACCGTTTTGTATGAATCTAATCGCACCTGTCAGTTGGAAGGGTTGGTAAAAGCTAAACCGAATGCTGTCCAGGGTTGAGCATTCAGTCTGTGAACTAGGAGTGCGGGATACTCTACGGATTGAGCTGGGTTACCTGCTGGCTTTTGTACAGGGATGGAGCTTATGAAGCTGCTTACTCTGGCATCTACTGTGCTCCTGGAGTGCGGAGATCTTGGAAAGACAGAAGAGAATAAAGCTCGCACTAACCCATGCATTTGTACACAGGGGGATTCTGTGGCCAAATTCTACTCAACCCTAGGGAATTTTTCAGCTGGCCTCTAAGCTCTATGGTGAAATCATGGTCCGTTTCCTGGGGATGTGGGGAGCCAACTGAGAGAGGGAAAAGGGAGCCGATGTACTCAACTTCCAACGTGAGGCTGACCTGCCCCGTGCCTGGCTCTGCCATGGGCACTGGTGACACTGACCTGCCCCGTGCCTGGCTCTGCCACGGGCACTGGTGACACTGACCTGCCCCGTGCCTGGCTCTGCCACGGGCACCGGTGACACTGACCTGCCCGTGCCTGGCTCTGCCACGGGCACCGGTGACACTGACCTGTGACGGTTGCCTTGTCTGTGGTGGCGGGGATGGCGGCCACCATCGAGGAAGGGGACCGGTCCGCTGTGTCCTGGCCAGTTCGGCCTCTGCTGCTCTTTCCATGTGGTTCTCACCACTCGAGACTTAACAGAAGCAGCAGCTCATTGGAGGCAAAACAATTGCGGATTAATATCAGGAAAGAAGACAACCATTGCCTGCCGGGGGACACGGGGCGCCTTCCTCCTCGTGGGGCAGGAACATGGGGGGCGCCTTCCTCCTCGTGGGGGTGGGGACACGGGGGCGCCTTCCTCCTCGTGGTGGTGGGAACACGGGGCGCCTTCCTCCTCGTGGGGAGGGGACACAGGGACGCCTTCCTCCTCGTGGAGACATGGGGACGCCTTCCTCCTCGTGGGGCAGGAACATGGGGGGACGCCTTCCTCCTCGTGGGGGTGGGGACATGGGGACGCCTTCCTCCTCGTGGGGAGGGACACAGGGACGCCTTCCTCCTCGTGGAGACATGGGGACGCCTTCCTCCTCGTGGGGCAGGAACATGGGGGATGCCTTCCTCCTCGTGGGGGTGGGGACATGGGGACGCCTTCCTCCTCGTGGGGGAGGGGACACACTGGGACCCTTCCTCCTCATGGTGGGGACAGAGCTGGGTCACTCCCCCAGGGCACTGTCCTTCTGTTAAACATGGCCTCTGATTGCTCCGTGCTCCCTGAGCCCCTTAGTCCCTCCCTCATCCCTCCACTTGTCGCTTTTGGGCCTGAGTCTCTGTCTCATGGGGTCACCGCACCAGGAGGGACAGAACGGAACTGCGAAGGGCCTTCGGATTGTATGAGATGCTCAGACCAGCCGCATGCGTGGCTGGCGGCTACCGACGACGGCCAGACCCCAGGTGACTTTGTTCTAGTATGTCACTGTTCCATATCATGGTGATGAGACTGAACAACCAAGGATAAATCTTATGAAAAACAAAATTCTGACCTTCGGCAGCAACGTCGGACACGACACTGGGAGTCCCTTCGCTGGACTGGCTGTTCGCAGGCTAAACAACTTTCTTTGCATGATGGATCTGACAGGTTCAGATGAATTAGACCCTGAGCCACATCACTGAGAAATTGTTAATGTGCTGGGTGGGGATCCCTAGAGCACTGACGGGGTGGGGGGGTGGGGTCCCTAGAGCACTGACGGGGTGGGGGCTGGGGTCCCTAGAGCACTGACGGGGTGGGGGTGGGGTCCCTAGAGCACTGACGGGGTGGGGGTGGGGGCCTTAGAGGACCCCCTTTCCGCTGAGATAGAAGGGGTGTTTGGGTTTGCCCCGGGCCTCTCTGCCCGTGCGATTCAGACTCTACTGGACATCGTTTCACCTTACTGCCCATTACCCACAGGCAGTGGAGCAGAGCTAGAACAACATGGACCCGCCCAGCCTCTCAGCACAGCCCAGGCTGCTTCAGAACTGGCTGTGCTGAGACTGGCCCGTGGCGTGGAGAGACCGGCCGTCCACTGAGGGTGCTCCTGCTGCCTCCCACAGCTGGGGGGTGGGCTCACTGCCAGCTCGGAGGGTCT
Source organism: Cryptotis parvus (assembly GCA_021461705.1). Classification (NCBI taxonomy): domain Eukaryota; kingdom Metazoa; phylum Chordata; class Mammalia; order Eulipotyphla; family Soricidae; genus Cryptotis; species Cryptotis parvus. The sequence goes on from JAJIBD010004954.1 coordinate 126,320, forward strand.
TGTCTCATGAGCAGGACTCAGCGGCCGCAGCAGGCAGGACGAGGCTGGGCTTCCCTCTGGCACTCAGAAACACGCAGCCAGAGTGTGGGTCCCTGGGGGATGCTTCACCCCAGAGTTGGGGGTCATTGCCCTTTGGAGGACTCATCTGAGCTGGCCAGTCACTGGGGTGACACTGGTCACTTCTTATGGGCTTGACAAACGCTGAGGTGCAGGACACCTGAGGGAGCGAAGACGGGATCTGAGGGAAGTCCCATAACCGCCACCACCAAGCTTGGCTCACAGCATTCCTGGGACCGTGTCAGCTCAGATCGGGGTCTTGGTGTCTCTGCAGTGGGCTCCTGGCTGGCCCTGAAGGCCTCAGAGATGGGGGCAAGGCTCTGGGTTCGCCCGTTTACCAGCGTGATGCTGAGCTGGGAGTCACAAAGGTCTCAATGGTGCCTGTGATGTGCCGTCCCGCCTCACGGATGCCTGGTCAGGACTGTCCTCGTGGGTATCAGTGTCCCGTCCTGACCCAGGTCCTGGCCCACTGCCGTGCAAGCAGGGAAAGGGAAAATGACTGGGCATCCCCTCCCCAGCTGCCAAGCCAAGGGTCAGGGCCCTCACAGCCACTGCAGCCCACTGGCAGCCCCCGAGATGGCTCTCAAGGGGTGCCCGGGGTTGCTTCCCCAGGCTCCCGGCGGCTGGTAGGAGGCGGGGTCAGCTGCAGACACTGGAGCCACTTTCTGCTCATGGCCAGCCCAGCTGGTGGGTCCACAGCCCACCACACACGCTGGGTCTGCCAGGCCCAAGCACGTGTCTCAGAACGAGCCCAGAGCTGTCAGTGTGTATGAGGGAGCAGCGGCCACAGCAGGGCACACCGAGGGGCAGGTTTGAGTGGCAGCATCTGTGCAAAGAGCCACGATTCCCCTCAGGGACTTTCTGTGCTGAGGGAGAGACCTGGTGTCCCGCAGAGACCTGGTGTCCCATGGAGAGACCTGGTGTCCCGCAGAGACCTGGTGTCCCGCAGAGACCTGGTGTCCCATGGAGAGACCTGGTGTCCCGCAGAGACCTGGTGTCCCATGGAGAGACCTGCTGTCCCGCAGAGACCTGGTGTCCCATGGAGAGACCTGATGTCCTGCAGAGAGACCTGGTGTCCCACAGAGACCTGGTGTCCTGCAGAGAGACCTGGTGTCCCGCGAGACCTGGTGTCCCACAGAGACCTGGTGTCCTGCAGAGAGACCTGGTGTCCCGCAGAGACCTGGTGTCCCACAGAGAGACCTGGTGTCCCACAGAGAGACCTGCTGTCCTGCAGAGAGACCTGGTCCGCCCTGAAGTGCTCGCTCGTCTCCAGCCATCAGTACTGAACTTGGGCTGCCTGCGGGTCGCAGCAAACCTGCCTAACTCCCATCTTTGCTTCCTCTGCGCTGCTGGCTCGGGTGCACGTCTGTGGGGACCTCGTGTCTCTGAAACAATTTTGGAAGCTCTGTGCTGTGTTTGCTTTAAACCGCTCCGTGCGGGCTCCCACCAGTAGGCAATGGGGAGGTTGATTCAGAGGCAGTGTGTGGACACGTGGGGTGGGTGTTCACTCTCGCCTCTCGCCAAGGCAAGGGCTTGGAAGCAGACTCTGATGGCTCCGGACTGCTTGGGCGCTCAAGGATCAGGGGCTCTCTTGCCTTCTTGGCTCTTAGTCTGGCTAAAACCTGAGCTGCGCAGGGAGGAAGAGAGCGGCATGGAATGCCTTCAAAGGCATCGAAGAAATAGCTAAAAGGACAAAGAACCTCCGGCTCCGGGCACATCTCTTTGACTCCACCGTTCTCCCTGCATTAACATATGCCTCAGAGACCTGGGCCCCTACGAAAGCAGGATGAGAATGCTATTCGGGTCTCCCAAAGAGGAATCGAAAGAGCTATGCTTGGAATATCACGCCTCAGTCAAGTGAGAGAAGGAATCCGGAGTTCTGACCTCCGTCGCTATTCCAGAATCAGGGATGCTGTCTCGTTTGCCAAAGCATCGAAAATCAGATGGGCTGGACATGTAATGCGATTTGGAGACAACCGCTGGACTAGAGCCGTTACCGACTGGATCCCATGGGATGTCAAAAGATCACGTGGCCGCCCACCTACAAGATGGTCAGACTTCCTTGTCAAGTCCCTGAAGGAACGGTTTGAGGCTCTTCATATTCCTGAATCAACCAGATGCCATTGGGCTACATTGGCACGTGATAGGGTCCAATAGAAATGTTACTGGCGCCCGCTCGAGCAAATTGATGAATAACGGGATTCAAGTGATCAAGTGAAGTCTGGGCTTAGGGACTGGAGGGTCGGTGATGCGGCTTGTCTCAGGGGCTGTTGCTGTCACTTGCTGGCACGGCAGTGAGCGCCGATCCCAGGAAATTCTGAGCTGCCGGAACACTCGCGCTTTCCCAACTGTGTCTGCCTCCGCCCGGATGTATGGTTGCCGGGCTCTGCCCCGAAAGGGAGATTCTTCATGGCCTTTTCCTACAGCTGGTCGAAGAGCCGGTCGTTCTCACTCTGAGGAAATATGGGCTGTGCCGACCAGCTTCCAACAGCCGCACGATGAGGGGGCACTCACGCGGCTGCATCTTTGGTGTCTGTCCCTCTCGGCCTGTACACGAGCTGAGTCACACCTGGCCCAGCACAGAAGCCCGGGAGGGGGAAAGGCCGGCTCTGCCTGAGGCCCTGCCCGGTGCCGATGCTACATCTGAGGGTGAGATTCCGGGAACACACAGTGTCCGTACAGGGCCAGTGGGGAAAGCCGAGGGACAGGGTGAGGAAGAAACTGCCCAGGGCCAACCCCCAGCCACAGCTCAAAGGGTCCCTGGCTGCCACTGAGCATCCAGGCAGGGCTGGGAGCACGGGGTGGGGGCACGGGTCACAGGGCAGAGCTGGGTCCCCCCTGAGTGACCAGGAGGGACATGGAATTGGAGAACACACAGTTCACAGGGCAGAGCTGGGTCTTGCTTCTGTGGGCAGCCAGCAGTGGTGTGGGCCTCGTGAGGGCTGGCCGAGCTCACAGATGGTCACAGTGACCTGTGCAGCGGCTGACCCCGTCTAGGCGGCTTCTCTCAAGAAAGCGCGTGGCCCGTGCAGATGGCCCACGCGAGGGAACACAGGATGGGAGGAAGGAAATGCCTCTGGGAGGCCTGGCAGGTGCTTCTTGTTCCGCGAGGAAGATGGTGAGCGAGGGTGGAGGGCTTCAATTTGGGCCGTTTCCAGCGGGGGCAGGACGACACGCTCTGCAGGCATCATGGTGTGGGCAGGGGCCTGGGAGAAGGGCAGGACCCTTGGCTGTCAAAGCTGGTGGCCCGGCCGGGGAGCTGGGGAGAAGACATCACCTGAGTGCCTGGGGAGCAGTGTCTGGGGGCATCGTGCCCAGCCTGCACCCACAGGCAGACGGGTCCCCCCGAACGTGTCACTGCCCCTGCTCAGTGACACGGGCACAGGCGCCGCCGAGAGACACAGCGAGGCCCAGAGGCAAGCATGGCCAGCTCGGACTGTTCACCCCGCAGACAGGATGCGGCCCGAGCCATGGGTCTTTCCTGCAAAGTGCTCGGGCCCTGTGCAGGGTAGCAAGACCAGGCAGGGTGGGCAGGTGCGAGTGGCCACAGGCGCAGATGGACAGAGGGCAGGGCTGAGCCGGGCAGAGGAGAGCACAGATGGGGAAGCCTCCACCCTGGGCCCTGATATTAGCAAACGGACTCCGGTGTTAAATACCCGGTTCCAGCAGGTGAGCACAGGGCATTTCCCACAGGGGCGATTCCCCTTGCGGAGTGACCTGGGGCTGGGGCACGGCAGTGACCGCCAGAGCTGGGGTCGGTCCCACATGACCCTAATTTCAGAGGGGCCGAAGCGAGGCGGGCGGAGGGGAGGTGTCTCTGCTCTGGCTTCTCCAAAGCAGCGAGACCCAAGGGCGCGTCGGCCTCTGTCGCAACTTTGCAGCGACTCACCCGGCTCCCGAGCGACCGAAAGTCTCGCTGGTTTCTGGTTGTCACGCTCAGGGCCACAGCGAGAAGGTGGGTCAGAAGCTCGGGGGTGGGAGGCTTCCGCCAAGCGCTCAGCCCGGGCGCCTGGGCCCGCCAGGTTCTACAGACGATTCAGGGTCTCAGGCCGCGCCTGCTTCCTCCTCCCGTCTCTCCTGCCGGGACGAAGAGCCGCCATGTCCCGGACACCAGCCTGTGCCCCCAGGTCCTTCCCTTGTTGGCTGGGGGTGCGGCTAGGGGTTAGTGCTGAGGGCTGTGAGCCGTGCCGTGTGGGGCTGGGTCCTGTGGTCTCTGCACAGGTAGGAACTGCTATTCTGTGGTTTGTGCTCAAGTGGGCCATGGTTCCGTGGTCTGTGCACATGTGAATACCCTGACCCTGGGCTCTGTGTGTGTATGGCCACTGATCCCAGGGTCTATGTATGTGTAGGGGACACGAATCCTGTGACCTGTGCTCGGGTGGGTCACTGTAGCCTGTGTGTGTGTGTGGACACTAAGCCGTGGTTTGTGTATGTGTGGACACTGACCCATAGTCTGTGCGTGTGTGTGGACACTGACCTGCAGTCTATATTTGTGTGTGGAACACTGACCCATGGTTTGTGTGTGTGTGTGTGTGTTCACTGAGACATGATCTATGCATGAATGCTGACCTGTGCTCTGTGAGTATGTGGAGACAGAGCTGTGATCTGTACGTGTGTTAGACACTGATCTGTGGTCTGTACATGAGTGTAGACACTGAGCCGTGGTCTGTGCGATGTGTAGACACTGAGCCGTGGTCTGTGCGATGTGTAGACACTGAGCCGTGGTCTGTACGTGTGTGTAGACACTGAGCCGTGGTCTGTACATGTGTGTAGACACTAAACCGTGGTCTATGTGATGTGTGAACACTGAGCCGTGGTCTGTATGTGTAGACACTGAGCTGTGGTCTGTACGTGTGTGTAGACACTGAGCCGTGTTCTGTGCGATGTGTGAACACTGAGCCGTGGTCTGTAAGTGTAGACACTGAGCTGTGGTCTGTACGTGTGTGTAGACACTGAGCCGTGGTCTGTACGATGTGTGAACACTGAGCCATGGTCTGTAAGTGTAGACACTGAGCCGTGGTCTGTACGTGTGTGTAGACACTGAGCCGTGGTCTGTACATGTGTGTAGACACTAAACCGTGGTCTATGTGATGTGTGAACACTGAGCCGTGGTCTGTATGTGTAGACACTGAGCCGTGTTCTGTGCGATCTGTGGACACTGACTCGTAGGGTCTGTGAGTGTGTGGACACTGGCTGTGGTCTGAATGTGTGTGTGGACACTGACCCGTGGTCTGTGCGATGTGGCTCACTGATGCCCTGGCCTGTGCATTTGTGGGGATCTTGCAGTGGTCCCTGTGGAGGCGCCGAGCTGCATGTTCTGCTCTCAGCTCTCCCAGGCCCTGGGAACACAGGTGAGGACATGGGACCCGGAGGGTGGGCAGTCGGTCTGAGTGATATGGGGACCTGACCAGACAGCCTGTTTGAGGGACGTGGGGACCTGACCAGACAGCCTGTTTGAGGGACATGGGGACCTGACCAGACAGCCTGTTTGAGGGACGTGGGGACCTGACCAGACAGCCTGTTTGAGGGACGTGGGGACCTGACCAGACAGCCTGTTTGAGGGACGTGGGGACCTGGTGAGTGATGCAGGGACCTGGTGAGTGACACGGGAACCTGGTGACGGTGCCCCCATATCCCACCACTTTTCACCTCCTGCAGATGGTGCCAGTGTGTGATGGGCTTGCGGTGGTAGGCCAGCATCTCGTTCCAGTGGTCCCGCCCCGAGGCCCTCAGCGTCCAGCCCTGTCCTGCACACGCCGATCACCTCGTTGTGGCCGACCCTGCGAGCAGGTGGGGATCAGCTGGTCGGGGCAGAGCCGAGTGCAGGACCGAGTGTGGGGGGTGACCCAGAGGGGGCAGCGTGAGCATGTGCGGCACACGCCCAGCTCGGAGTACGTCACTCAGGCAGGCAGCTCCTCGGTGCTGCTAGCGCTGCCCACAGAGGTGCCACTGGGGTGGGACTCAGCCACAGCTCAGGCCTGGCTTGTGGATGGCCCCTGAGCCCTGTGGGCAGCACTGTCCACTCACTCGCTGGGCAGCTGCGGCGGTGGCTTAGCCCCCCACACCCTCCGTAGGTTCTGAAAGCCCATGACCGCGGGGCTGGGGTCTGCATGCTGGGTGTCTCACACGACCCAAGGCCACAGTGGGGGCAGAGCCTGAGCCCACACTCAGGGCCTCTCACTCTGGACCCAGCTGTGTGGCCCTGCAGCGGTGGCTGTGACCCAGCCCTGAAGCCTGACACCATTTGCCTGAGTGCCGCTGTCCTCCCTGGGGGATGCCTGTGGCCTGGGGTGGCCCGCCCCGTGTGGGCATGTGTCTCCATGTGGGCGTCGGTGTGGAGCCGGGGCACAGCCGGGAACGGGACACCACAGCCCCACCATAGCTGCCTCGGGGCCAGTGGAGCCCAGGGCTGTGGTGGACACTGTGATGGACACTGAGCTTGTCCTGACTATGCTGCTTGTCCTGCTGGATGTCAGGTGGGCGCCAGGCACAGGCTGGGCACAGGGTCAGCTGCCATTTGGGCTTAGAGATACAAAGAGCAAACAGAGATACATGTGGGCCAGGAGCCGAGGGAGGAGTAGGGCAGTGGACGGACAGCAGGGGGATATCATGGATGGTGGGGTCAGCAGGGGACGGTGGGCCAACAGCAGGGGACAGAGGGGTCAACAGCGGGGATGCTCCCATACAGTGGCAGGAGTTGCATGGGCAGGTGGGACGCAGTGGACAGGCCCTGGTGTGGCTCCACATGGGCTGCGAGGGTCAGGGCTCTGAGAGGAGCCTGAGGAGGGCCTGCTGCCCTGGACGTGGGACCATGCTCTGCGCCCTGCTGGCCCTGCCCATCCCGGCCCCTGCCCAGCGTGTCCCGCCGCACCTGTCGTAGTCCATGACGGCGATGGCCAGGCTGACCTGGTCCACGTTCTCGGGGGATGTCGAAGACGATGGCCTCGTTGTACACAGGGTTCAGCGTGTTCCGTTTGGTCGTCGTCTTCCTCTTCTTCAGCCGCCGGCCCTCACACATCAGCGACACCTTCACGTAGGGGTCTGGGGGTGTAGTGCCGTGCGGTCAGAGGTCAGCATGGGGCAGCCGCTGGGGGCAGGGCTCAGCCTGGCTCAGTTCCAGCACGGGGGCAGGGGCAATGGGCACGGCATGGATGACGCTGCGGCACCCCTGTGTCCCCTTACCTGAGGCGCCCGTGATGTCCATGGCCTTCAGGTTCCTGCACTTGATGACGGTCAGCGTCATGCGTCCGGCCGTGGGCAGGTAGCACAGGGAGAACATGATCTCTCCCAGGTCCACGCTCTCCTGAGGGAGCAGGTGCTCAGCAGCCGAGCCCCCACCCCACCCTGACCTGTGTCCTGACACCCCTCGGCCCCGACCTGTGACCTGACCCCCCACAGACTCCGACCTGTGACCTGAACCCCCCAGACCCTGACCTGTGACCTGACCCCCCCACAGACTCCGACCTATGATCTGACACCCCCAGACCCTGACCTGTGACCTGACCCCCCAGACTCCGACCTGTGACCTGAACCCCCAGACCCTGACCTGTGACCTGACCCCCACAGACTCCGACCTATGATCTGACACCCCCAGACCCTGACCTGTGACCTGACCCCCAGACTCCGACCTGTGACCTGAACCCCCCAGACCCTGACCTGTGACCTGACCCCAGCACAGACTCCGACCTATGATCTGACACCCCAGACTCCAACCTATGACCTGAACCCCCCAGACTCTGACCTGTGACCTGAACCCCCCAGACTCTGACCTGTGACCTGACCCCCCACGCCCTGACCCAGGTCCTGACCCCGACCTGCCCTGTCTGTGGCCCAGTAGCAGGCCCCCCAACCCCCTCACTGCAGTTCCGTCCCGGGTCCCCTCCAACTCCAGCCCCAGGCAGAGCCGCTGTCCGTGTCCATCGTCCGTCCATCCGCCTGCCTGTCCCACCAGTGCTCAGAGCTGTAACACCACTCTTCCCACCACGCCTCTTCCTGCCTCGCCACTTCCCGACATGCCTCTTCCTGCCTTCACCCCTGACGCCAGCTGGTTTCCGCTTCCAGCTTCTCCTTCCCCGAGTCCCAGCTGTGGCTGCAGCCAAACACTTCCTGGTGTCCCTCAGTCATTCCTCCCGGCAACGGCAGGTGCCAGCTCTGCTCTCGGCTGGCGGGTCCCTCCCCCGCCCTTCAGCCTGGTTTACAGAGAGAATCAGGCTCAGGGAGCCTCAGACCCTCACTCGGTCTCTTTCTCTGCTGTCTCCCAAACACAGCGCCAGGGACAGGGCCATCTTCACAACAGAGAGTGATTAGGGACGTCTGATCAGACGTCTTTGTCTGACATTCACTTTGCTGCCTTTCCTTTATCTCGGCCAGCTCCTGTCTTCCTGTCTCTCACCCACGCCAGGTCCCTTGAGCTCATCTCGCTCTTGACAGGCCCATCAGTATTCGGCGTGAGCTGTGCTGGCGATTTCTCAGACCGTCATGCTGAACTTCCCGGCCACGCCACTTCCTCGGAGTGTGGCCATCGTGCTGGACTAGGCCCGAGTTGGTGACCAGATGTGCGGTCATAGGAGTTTTACTTTGGGACACGGCACTGTTGTGAGCTCTGACCAAGCCAATGTGGCTGCACCTTTCCTGCGAAACCCGGGCGCCTGTCGCTCTATACGGGTTGGTGAGATTAGCTTTAAGACCGATTAAACGAAAGTGGGGACCGGTCGCAAACCAACGAATTAAAAAAAGACAAAAAGACTATCAGCTAAAGAAGACAAAAAGACTATCAGCTAAAGAAACTTTAGTATATGTAATAAAATCCACCACTTCAAGCAAAGCTCAGGCCAGGGGCTCTGGTGGCTGTGTGTGCTCTGGATGGTGGGATTCAGATTCAGCCAGACCCTGAATATGGGAACAGCCGATTCCTGGGCGGGGGGCAGGGTCAGACTCTGGGTGGAAGGTAAAGACCGACTCTGGACATGGGCACAGGCTGTGGGCACAGCCTGACTAGGGATAGTGGAAACAGCCTGGCTCTGGGTGGCTGGTATAGACGGGCACCGGATTTGGGTATAGTCAGACTGTGGATGGGAGGTACGGCCAGTTCTGAACGGTGGGCACAGTCAGACTCTGGATGGAGGAACTGTAACAGTCTATGGAGTTTTTTCAGTTCTACTCTGTAACTGATCCTGATCAGTTCTGGGAAGAAAATACAGATTTAAGTAATTTATGGTGCTATTCAGTCATCAGTCTGCGAAGTAGCAAAAGTGTCTGGAGCAGAGTTGGTGTGGGGAAAGGGCCACTGACAGGCGCAGGGGGATGAGCCCACGTGAATCCTGGGACCCACTCGGGAAGAACAGAAAACAAACCCACACAAAACCCGCTGACCCACTCAGGCGAGGAACAGGGAAGCAGAAGCATCAGAATCCTGACTGACCCACCCAGAGGAACAGAAAACAAACCCACACGCTGACCCACTCAGGTGAGGAACAGGGAAACAAAATGGTGGAGCTGGCCCTGCTCTCCCGGGGGGGGTGTCCTGTCAGGCCGAGGCCATGGTGGAGCTGGCCCTGCTCTCCCGGGGGTGTCCTGTCAGGCCGAGGCCATGGTGGAGCTGGCCCCTGCTCTCCCGGAGGGGGTGTCCTGTCAGGCCGAGGCCATGGTGGAGCTGGCCCTGCTCTCCCGGGGGGGTGTCCTGTCAGGCCGAGGCCATGGTGGAGCTGGCCCTGCTCTCCCAGGGGGTGGGGTGTCCTGTCAGGCCGAGGCCATGGTGGAGCTGGCCCCTGCTCTCCCAGGGGGGGGGGGTGTCCTGTCAGGCCGAGGCCATGGTGGAGCTGGCCCTGCTCTCCCGGGGGTGTCCTGTCAGGCCGAGGCCATGGTGGAGCTGGCCCTGCTCTCCGGGGGTGTCCTGTCAGGCCGAGGCCATGGTGGGGCTGGCCCTGCTCTCCTGGGGGGTGTCCTGTCAGGCCGAGGCCATGTGGGGCTGGCCCTGCTCTCCCGGGGGGTGCAGGTGCTAGTCCTCCCCCGAGAGGAGTCGGGCTTCCATGGGGCGCCCCTGCTTGACAATTACCCTCCCACAGTATCCAGAAGACGCTTTCCCTGATCTCTCTGACCACGCAGAACCCAGCTGGCTACTGACGGGACATGGACCCTCTGAGACCTCCGATGACACGGAGATGACAGGTTGTTTCAGCCAAGGAGGGTTCTGCACAATCAGAGCTCCTCCTGTCACTCCAACATCTGGCTGTGTTCTACACGCGTGGGCTCAGCGCATCTGTCTACAGGAGAGCTACATGTCACCAGCTGTGTAGCCAGGAACCCACGCTGCTGTGTCCTCTGGTAGGTGTGTGCAGACACACATCCTCACGGGAAGGCGCCGGGTCAGGTGGGAGGACTAGGGGCGGAAGGGATGCGGGTGACTATCTTCCGGAAGTGTGGAGGGGGAGAGGGATGGCCTCTGTCCCCCTCAGCGCTGACACAGCACTCTACCTGCTCTGCTGGCTCTCGTCTACACAGCTGAGCAGGCGCTGTCTACATGGCTAACAGACTCTGCTGACACTCTACACTGGCAGGCACACCTCACTGATGCTGGTGGGCCTCCTTGTCTACACTGCTGGCAAGCCTGTCTACACTGCAGGAGAGCAGCCATCTAGATTGCGGCGTGAACCCATGCGGGCAGTGTGACGATACTCAGTGGGACTGGGACCCACCAGCGGGAGACGCGAGCTGCCCCTCTGCTTCCAGCAGCCCGGGACAGTGGGACTGGGACCCACCAGCGGGGAGACGCAAGCTGCCCCTCTGCTTCCAGCAGCCCGGGACATGCGCCGTGTCTGTGGCACGTGCGTGACACATGGAGCCCTCCTGTCTGCGAGGCGGGCCCCGGTGACTCACGGGAAAGTAGGCGGTCTCGGGAGGCGCAGCAGGAGTGACGCAGGCAGCCCCCTGCAGCTGAAACGGCTTTCCTGTGCTGGAATAGTCTCCCCCTGAACTTCAAGGTCTCAAGCTGAGACACCAAAGCACTCGGAAGTCAAGAAAGAAACGCCTCCACTTAAGAAGCAAACCCTGAAGCTCAGACCTGCAACACAGGAGCGTGTTCTCGAACCCACTTCCGAGATTCTATCCTGGACACCGTTGTTGAACCATTCTTGAACTAAAGATTTATATGAATAACAAACTAACAAACAGGTTTTGATTTCGTGGGGGCCACATCTTACTCCTGGTGAGTCTCGAAGGACCGTGAGGGGACAGGGATTAAATCCAGGTTGCTGTTGTGAAAGGTCAGTGCCTTACCACGGACAATCTCGCCACCTCCAGGAACCGCCAGTTTTTAAAAAGAATAAACATTTTTCACTAATTCAAGTCCCCAGTGGTGGCTGGAGCGTTAGTCCAGCGGGTAGGGCGTTTGCCTTGCACATAGTTGACCTGGGTTGGATCCCCGGCATCCCATATGGTCCCCCTGAGCACCACCAGGAGTAATTCCTGAGTGTAGAGCCAGGAGTAGCCCCTGAGCATTGCCAGGTGTGACCCAAAAAGCAAATATAAAAAAAGTCCCCAGTGGTTAGGAAGAAGTCCAGAGATTTAACTATCATGCACTAAAGAACGACAAAGAAACAGGTGTGAATTTGCAAACGAGGGATGGAGCAACAGTAGAGCAGGGAGGGCGTTTGCCTTGCATGTGGCCAACCGGGTTCAATCCCGGCATCCCGTATGGCCCCGCGCACCGCCAGGAGTAATTCCTGAGTGCAGAGCCAGGAGAAACCCCTGAGCATTGCGGGTGTGATCCAGGAAGGAAAAAAAAGAATTTTCAAGTGAATTGAAGCTTAATTATTTTTAAAACATTCACTGAAAAAAGTGCCAAAGTCATATACCAGGGACAGTGCTCTAGTGTCGACCTCATTTTCAATATTGTTTTCGTAATCAATACAAAACCCCTTATTTATTTATTTGTTGGGCCACATCTGGTGATGCCCAGGGCTTCCTCCTGGCTCTGTGTCCAGAGAACGTTCCGACAGCTGGGGGGACCCTGTATGGTACCGGAGAGGGCCATAAGCGTGTGGCCTGTGTGTAAGGCAAGGGCCCGAACCGGGTCCTATCTCTGGCATGGAACAAGACTTTTGGAAACTGACACAGTGAGTCTGCTGCCGGCCACTGCTTCATCACTGGCCCTTCCAGGAGGAAACTGCGTGTCTGCCCCCACGGGCTCAGCACCCCAAGGGCATCTCGCTCTGCTGTAGGACTTCCCCAGATAGCACCGAGACACCGTCAGCTTGCGGCGGGGACAGAGGGCGGCGGCTGAGCTCAGGGCTCACTTGGAGGCGTGTGTGGGGAGCTGTCCCTGCACAGGCACAGCCCCTGGACCCCTACTCACTGTGCTGGCCCTGTGGGTGAGCCCCCAAGGCTCCTACTCACTGTGGTGGCCCCGTGGACATCCTTCCACACCGCGGCCTCCCTGGACAGGTCCGAGACTTGAACAGGTTCTCGAGTACCACCTCCCGATCATGTCGTGCCGAGAGAACCTGTCGAAGTCGTAGATGCTGAAATGCAGCTTCCGCTGGCTGAGCTGCTCGTAGGCCACGGGGAAGCGGAACGTCTCGTCAAAGTGGGGGTTCAGGGTCTTCCCTGTGCACGCGCCTGGAACTTCTTCTTCCTGTCGGGGAGCAGGTACATCTTCACGTAGGGGTCGGACGTCCCCGTGAAGTCCTTGGCAGGCAGGTCCAGGGCCTGGATCACGCGCACCACCAGCAGCTCGTTCTCGTAGTCATACAGCAGCGCAAAGTTGAGCTTCCCGCACGCCTCTGCGCCGCCCGGCCCGCAGCCCTCGGAGTCTACCGACTTCTGCTTGTACAGCTCCGGCTTGATCCTGCCGATGCTCGTGCTGGTCTCGCCGCGCTGCAGGACAGGCTCCGGGCCTGGGCCGAGGTCCACGCTGCACACCTGCATCTGCCGGGGCAGCTGCCTCCTGAAAGAGTTGTGGCTGCACGCACACACATGTGCACATACACACGTGCATACACACATATACACATGCATGTTGCACACAGGCACATGTGCACACATGCATATACGTGCACATGCAAACACACAAGGCACACATACACATACATGCATGGCACATGCACATAGACACAAGTATACATAGGCACAAAGTGCACAGGCACACACACGTGCACAAGGTACATGTATACACATGCACACAGATGCATACATATGCACACGTGTGCACAGATACACAGCACACAACCGTGCAGGCAAGGCACACATGCACACACATTTACACACACATATATACATGTATGCACAAGCATACATGTATATACACACACACAGATGCATACATATGCACACGTGTGCACAGAGATACACAGCACACACAACCCGTGCGGACAAGGCACACATGTACACCCATTTACACACACATATATACATGTATACACAAGCATACATGTATATACACACGTGCACACATACACACACACAGGCACACGTATACACACAGGAACACAAGTGCACATAATGTTCACACACAGCACAGTGCATCCATGCACACACAACGCACAGGGCAAACGTGTTCACACACATGTGCACACACGCACACAGACACACGCACACACAAGATCATTAGCAGGTCACTGGCATGTTGTGCTACAGCAGGAATCTCCCCACCCCCATAATGACGACATCAGCGTCTGCATCAGGCAGGCACCACTCGCACACGCAGAGCTACACTCACCAGAGTAATCAGAGGCACATCGCAGTAGCACCGCCTGACACACAGTGTGCCCGCCCCACACCTAAACTCCCGACCTGTGAGCCATAGAGACAGAACCGGCAGTGCTCACTCCTCGGAGCTGGAGGCTGCAGGCAGGACTCCTGGGACAGTGCTCACCCCCCTCAGGGCTGGAGGCCCGGCTGCGGGCAGGGTCCCTAGGGCAGAGTCCGAGTCACCCACAGCCCAGTTTGCTGCTTCCTGGTGATGGCTCGGCGTGGCCGGGGGCTGAGTGCATGCTTGGTGAGAGCACCAGAAGGAGTCTCGCCATCCTCGGCTCTCTGGGAGGGGAACATAGGGTGGTGACAGCCCAGTCCGTCAACACGAGCCGGGACGCACGAGGTGGACGGTTCCAGCACTGGGCACCATGTGTGGAGGGCAGAGACTGCTGTGCCATGCCGTGGTGCCTCCTGCACTCTGCCCCGAGGCTCTGCCACGAGCTGCGACCTTGGAGACGTCACCTCCAGGCTGGCTGCCCGGCTGTACACTGCTGTGTGCTGGGCTCTGCCACACTGATGTCCCTTTGTTGACAATCTTGTTCAACAAAGTGGGGGTGGCCTCTCCAACTCCCTCCCTCCCACCTGTCTGTGTCCAGGGTGGACTCTGCCCACTGTTCCTTGGCCGGGCACGTAGTCTACACTCGATTCATCATGTCGGCTCGGGATGGGCTCGGAAGCCACTTGGGGTGTGTCCAGCCAAGCACCTAGGCCCGGGCCCACCCTCGGGTCCAGTCCCTGTACCTGCACCCAGGAACTGAGGGCTCATGTCCTTGCTGGCTCCCCTTGGCATCTGCGGCGAGCACAGACCTGCAGGGGCTGGAGACAGTGCGCCAAGGGCAGCCGAGGGCAGCCTCCGCCACGCTGGGGAGCCCCTTTGCTCTCCACCTGGCCCGGCGGCGGCTCCTCCCTTCTCTCTCTGGGACCCCTTTCACCGGCCGAGCTCTGCCCGGACGCTGGTTTCTCTGCGACGGGGCAGAATCAGTGTTTGTGGTTGTTGCCTCAGAGCCTGTGGTGTGGCCACTCTCAGGCCTGCTCTCACAGTCGGACGCTCCTGTCGCAGGCACGGTCAGTGCCTCCCTGGCACTCGGGTCAGACCTGCCAAGGCTGAGGGGTCCCTGAACTAGCCGCACCTGTGACCCACAGACGCGGGCCACGCCTGCTGCTCCCCAGTCACCGGAAACGGTGCTGTCGTGGGGTCCTGCTCGCGCTCCGGGGGCAGATGACCCACGAGAGCAGATCTGGGCCCTGTCTCGGTAGAGGCCGCAGACCCAGTGCCACCAGGACTGGCCCTCTGGTGGGTGGCCAGAGTCTTCTAGAGACCAGCCACGCTGCAGCTCACCAAACAGTCTGAACCGTGACACGGTCCGTGACAACACGGCTTCTCTGTGACGTTTCCTGAGTAACAGGCAACTCGGCAGGGTTCACTCAGCCCCAGCGTTCTTCACTTGGCTGAAATAACGTGCGGGGTTAGCTGCTCGTCTTAAACGTTGCATTTACGCGTGCTTCCCCTGGGCGTGGGACGAGGTGTGCTCACCAGCGTCCCCCTTGTGATGTGTTTGACCTGTTGGCTTGTTCCCCACGTGGCAAGGGCTTAATCCGAGGTGGGTGACGTTCTCGCTAAGCCTGAAGCTGTGGCCTTTTGCGAAGGACAGGCACATTCTGAGAGGTCTGGGGAGAAAGGGGGTCGGAGCCCAGAGTCCTGTGTCGCAGGCCGGCAGCCTCAGTGCTATCATGAGATGAAGCAACTCGGACAGCAGCGCAGCAGCACGGGGCCCGCGGTGAGTATAGTTTATTAGGATCCGCCTGACAGAGTCTGAGTCCCAAGAGATTTAGAATTTCCGTAAGTAAATCTCTTTCCCTGGTACAGCGAGTTGGTTGAGGTCTTTCTCCTGAGTGCGGCGCCCCAGGGGGTGAAGCCCCATCTCTCGGGTCGGCACGGAACATGACACTCAGCTCCCAAAGTGCTGTCCTCGCCCCGGTAGCAGGCTTTGGTGTCGCGGCTTCTTCCCGAGCAGCAGGAACCAGGTGCCACGCTCAGGAGGGCCTGGCGAGTGGTGCCAGAGGAGATGAAATCACCACAACACCAAGGATCGCCATGACAATGGCCTCTCTGCTCATGGGTGATGGCCCAAGGGGCTACTTTGTCTGTTCGATACCCGCCAGTCCAGGGACAGCCCAGCAGATGGTCCTCAGTCCTCTATGGGTCAGGGCCCACCCCCAGTCAGAGAAGGGAGGCCTAGGACTGCCCAGCCAGAGGGGGGAGGCCTGCCCGCTGCCCGGCCAGAGGGGGAGGCCTGCCCGCTGCCCAGCCAGAGGGGGAGGCCTGCCTCAGGCTCCTGTACCCAGATCTGGCCCTCCTGGCTGTGCCCTGCTCCCACCCGCATCTCTCTTGCCCCACGTCCTAGCAGCAGCCATGATGGCAACTGGCTCTCCCACCTGAGCACCAGGCCCAGCAAGACACTGTCCACTCTCCACGCCAGCTGTTCCTTCTGCTGCAGCCTCACACTCACACACTCTTAGGAGAGCCAAAGAACGCGCAGACACACAATTCCCTGACAGTGTCTAATCGACCCATGATCTGACCAGCAACCCCAACCTATGACATCCATTCCCTAATCTATCTCTCTGAGTCATGTATGATCCACGTTCCTGAGTCACGTATGATCCAGTTTCCTCTCTGAGTCACATATGATCCACTTTCCTGAGTCATGTATGATCCACATTCCTCTGAGCCACGTACGATCCACTTAGATGCTTCTGAAGTTGAATGAAGCTTTTCTGTTTTATTCAGTCCCCACAAATGCTGAAGTCCAGGGCACCTGCTGTGTCTCTTGTCCTTGCCGGCTGGTTCTGGACTCGGTTCTGCAGCCCAGCCCAGTCCAGGCCCCGTCCTTGTTCTGGGGGCCCAGCCTCCTCTGCGTGGCAAACAGGAAGATTCCAAGCTTGCGTTTGCTGAGGCTTTTCCACACCTGGGCGAAGAAGCCTGGGTGCCCGTGGCGTCCTTGGCTCGCCTGCACATGTACAGCCCACAGCCGCCCTGACCCACTGCTGTCACTGAGGAGCGTCCGTCTGCCATCCACGCCCAGAGCAACCCAGAGCCGCAGCCGTCTTGCCTCAAACCTGTTCTCAGGCTTTTTGAAAGTTCTGTGGGTCACCAGCATGAGAGCCTGAAACTCGGACGGTTGGGTCATGTTGGTCACTGCGGGGTCTATTGGCAGCGAGATGCACCGACCACGGGAAGTCACCTCAGGTCTATGATCATCTTACAGGCAGCGGTGCCGGCAGTGAAGTGCCGATAAACAAGTCTAAATCTGAATTAGTCCATCACGAAACGTTCATCTAAAGTGACTGTGAAAGCGCTGTCCAGGAGAGTGTGAGGGGGGCCAAGCTGGGGGCCTCAGCGACACACTAAACGGCCAGAAGCACGTGGTGGGCAGGACCCCGACTCCTAGGTCCCAACCGCTGCTGAGGCCACCAGCACTAGCCACACTGGTCTTCTAGGGCTAACAAAATAAGGGGTCCACACTGAGGGGAATCCCGTAGCCTTGACCACGGTGTAGAGCCACAGCCCTGACCACGGTGTAGAGTCCCACAGCCCTGACCACAATGTAGAGTCCCACAGCCCTGACCATGGTGTAGAGCTGCAGCCCTGGCCACGGTGTAGAGTCCCACAGCCCTGACCACGGTGTAGAGTCCCGCAGCCCTGACCACGGGGTAGAGTCCCGCAGCCCTGACCACGGTACAGAGTCCCGCAGCCCTGACCACGGTGTAGAGCCGCAGCCCTGGCCACGGTGTAGAGTCCCACAGCCCTGACCACGGTGCAGAGTCCCGCAGCCCTGACCACGGTGTAGAGTCCCACAGCCCTGACCACGGTGTAGAGCCACAGCCCTGGCCACAGTGTAGAGTCCCACAGCCCTGACCATGGTGTAGAGTCCCCAGCCCTGACCACGGTGTAGAGTCCCGCAGCCCTGACCACGATGTAGAGTCCCACAGCCCTGACCACGGTGTAGAGTCCCACAGCCCTGACTACAGTGTAGAGTCCGCAGCCCTGACCACGGTGCAGAGTCCCGCAGCCCTGACCACAGTGTAGAGTCCCACAGCCCTGACCACGGTGCAGAGTCCCGCAGCCCTGACCGCGGTGTAGAGTCCCGCAGCCCTGACCATGGTGTAGAGTCCCACAGCCCTGACCACGGTGCAGATCCCACAGCCCTGACCACGGTGTAGAGTCCGCAGCCCTGACCACGGTATAGAGTCCCGTAGCCTGACCACGGTGTAGAGTCCCCAGCCCTGACCACGGTGTAGAGTCCCACAGCCCTGACCACGGTGTAGAGTCCCCAGCCCTGACCACGGTGTAGAGTCCCACAGCCCTGACCACGGTGTAGAGTCCGACAGCCCTGACCACGGTGTAGAGTCCCACAGCCCTGACCACGGTGTAGAGCCCCAGCCCTGACCACGGTGTAGAGTCCCACAGCCCTGACCACGGTGTAGAGTCCGACAGCCCTGACCACGGTGTAGAGTCCCCAGCCCTGGCCACGGTGTAGAGTCTGCAGCCCTGACCACGGTGTAGAGTCCCACAGCCCTGGCCACGGTGTAGAGTCCCGCAGCCCTGGCCACGGTGTAGAGTCCCCAGCCCTGACCACGGTGTAGAGTCCCACAGCCCTGACCACGATGTAGAGTCCGACAGCCCTGACCACGATGTAGAGTCCCCAGCCCTGACCACGGTGTAGAGTCCGACAGCCCTGACCACGGTGTAGAGTCCCCAGCCCTGACCACAGTGTAGAGTCCCACAGCCCTGACCACGGTGCAGAGTCCCGCAGCCCTGACCACAGTGTAGAGTCCCACAGCCCTGACCACGGTGCAGAGTCCCGCAGCCCTGACCGCGGTGTAGAGTCCCGCAGCCCTGACCACGGTGTAGAGTCCCACAGCCCTGACCACGGTGTAGAGTCCCATAGCCCTGACCACGGTGTAGAGTCCCACAGCCCTAACCGCGGTGTAGAGTCCCACAGCCCTGACCACGGTGCAGAGTCACGCAGCCCTGACCACGGTGTAGAGTCCCACAGCCCTAACCACGGTGTAGAGTCCCACAGCCCTGACCACGGTGTAGAGTCCCCAGCCCTGACCACGGTGTAGAGTCCCACAGCCCTGACCACGGTGTAGAGTCCCACAGCCCTGACCACGGTGTAGAGTCCCACAGCCCTGACCGCGGTGTAGAGTCCCCATCCCTGACCACGGTGCAGAGTCCCACAGCCCTGACCACGGTGCAGAGTCCCACAGCCCTGACCGCGGTGTAGAGTCCCACAGCCCTGACCACAGTGTAGAGTCCCACAGCCCTGACCACGGTGCAGAGTCCCACAGCCCTGACCGCGGTGTAGAGTCCCACAGCCCTGACCACGGTGTAGAGTCCCACAGCCCTGACCACGGTGTAGAGTCCCGCAGCCCTGACCACGGTGCAGAGTCCCACAGCCCTGACCGCGGTGTAGAGTCCCACAGCCCTGACCACGGTATAGAGTCCCACAGCCCTGACCGCGGTGTAGAGTCCCACAGCCCTGACCGCGGTGTAGAGCCCCACAGCCCTGACCACGATGTAGAGTCCCACAGCCCTGACCACGGTGTAGAGTCCCACAGCCCTGACCACAATGTAGAGTCCCACAGCCCTGACCGCAGTGCAGAGCTGTAGCCCTGACCGCGGTGTAGAGTCCCCAGCCCTGACCACGGTGTAGAGTCCCCAGCCCTGACCACGGTGTAAAGTCCCACAGCCCTGACCACGATGTAGAGTCCCACAGCCCTGACCGCGGTGTAGAGTCCCACAGCCCTGACCACAGTGTAGAGTCCTGCATCCCTGACCGCAGTGCAGAGCTGTAGCCCTGACCACGGTTTTAGAGTCCCCAGCCCTGACCGCAGTGGGCTCCAGTGAGCTGCCCCCGGTGCTGGCCTTCGCCTCCGGGCTGCCCCTTCTCATGTCCCTTCCGTGTCCTGCGTCTCTGCCTGCCCACACCCTGCAGCTCCTCCTGCGTCCCCGCCTCACTGAGCCCGAGTCTCTTCTCCCCCAGGGCGCTTTCTCTCAGGGACGCCGCAGATACACACGCATGCACATGCACGCACACACACACCCACGCACGCGGCGTGTCCATGTTGCCTCACCGGGACGAGGACGTGGGATCCGTCGTCTGCCTCTGCACGCGGCGTGCTTGATCAGATGCTCCTTGAGCGCGGTCTGCACCTCTGCTGGGATGTCCGGGGACGTGTGGCTGATCTTGATGGCCGGCTCCAGCACTCTGGGCTCCGCCACTCCATCTTCCTGGACCTCCTTCTTCTGCTCCTCTCTGTCCAGCTCCTCGGGGCGGCTTGGGGGGGGGTGGCTGTGGGGGCCACCACAGGTTTGCTCCTCCACCACGGCCAGCACAGCTTCCAGAAGACGAACAGGGAGACCAGCAGCAGGGACAACCCAGCAGAAGCTGACCACCACGGCCAGCAGGCTGATGGAGACATCTGCAGAAGGACAGGGCGGGTGTGAGCGTGTGAGGGGCTCTGGGGACGGGTTCAGGAGGGCCTTTCTTTCCCGCTGCTTCTGTGGTGTGAGGGTCAGCTCTAAGCCCTGTGCTACCCCCCCCAGCCCTGCACGGTCCAAGCCGGCGACCGTCTCTCTCTCCGAGCTGGGCTGACACGTGTCATGACGTGTGGACACACCTCACGGCTCGTCAGATGCTGCAGTTTCTTCTGTTTTTTCTCCCGGTGACACCGCAGTGGCTTCCAGGAGCCGCAGGTGTGTGGCAGTATGTATGAGGATGCCCCCTCCGCACCGAACCGCTGCCCCGGGATCCCACGTACACCCTCTCATTGCTAAGTCCCCAGGGACTTAAGCTCTGTGACAGTCATGTGAAACAGTCACAAGCCGCCTGCTGCCCACGGCCAGGGTCAGGGGAGAAGGACACGCTCGCGACTCCCAGCAGCACCAGGCATTGGGGGACCGTAGCAGGGGCAGCCTCCGAGGAAGTGCTGGCTGCAGACAGACTCTCCCAAGGCCCTGTTGGGTGGTGAGCGGACGGCACAGCGGGAAACTGAGGGACACTGACCCCGTAGCACAGGGGTCGAGGAGAGCTCTGGGCCCTGGCAGCCCCAGAGCCTGCACTTGTTCCCGTGGTCGCCTGTCAGGGTAGCGGGCATGGGCTTGGAGATCACTCCTGTCTTGGGGCGAGTGTGTGTGTGTGTGTGTGTGTATGACTATGTATGACTGTGTATGTGTTGTGTGCATTTGTGGCTACACCTGGTGCGGGTGAGGGAGGGGGGTGAGCGAGAGCAGGTCGGAGCCAGGCGGTCAGCTCTGGGCGCAGTGGCTGTGGGCTCTGCTCAGGCTCTGCTCCAAGGCAGGGCTACTCGAGGAGTGTGGGACCCCGGGGCACGTGTCTGCAGCAGGAAGCGACGGCACTCGGGGAGGAGGTGTGGGAGTGCAAGCATCAGAGGGGCGGGGCGGGTGTTCACGTGGCGGTGTCGCCTGAGCTGTGCCCGGCAGGTCACCGGTGAGTCAGGAAGGCGAGCAGATCCCGGAGGCAGGGGTGAGGGTTCCTCCAGGAAGCAGATGGAGGCCAGATGGGGGCACCCGGGCTTAAGGGGGCGCGTGCCGATTGGACGCTTTCACGGCAGGAAGGAGTCACGGCTGGGAGAGAAGGTGCAGAGTCGGCCGTGACACTGCAAATGGGGCTGGGGGCGGGTGGTGGGGGAGGCGCGAGACACTGGCTGTAGGCAGAGTCCATGACAGGGCAGGCAGGGGCCCCAGGAAGCAGGGCCTGGAGCCATGACCACAGTTCCCGGGGCAATGTGTGCCCAGATGTGGACAGAGGTGCTGGTCCCCTGGTTTAGTGTCTGCCAACAAGCGTCACTTTGGGTGGGGACAGAGAAGCGAGTTGTCTCCCAGGACCCGCTGAGTGCCTACACCCCTCCAGGGGGGCGCTGCAGAGAGGGAGCTGCCAGCCCCTCACTCTCTGCCAGTGCAAGGGGAGGATTGTCAGGAATCCTCAGACGGAGGAGAGGAGCCGGATGGTCTGATTCACGGGACCTTCACTCACTGACAGCCGGCAGCCGGTGTTGCTGAGGAGAGAGCGCCCGCGCGTCCGTCTGCCCCTGCTCTTGTCTACCTCTCACAGAGGATTCCTCAAGATACACTCACTGCAGAAACTGTCACAAAGCCCTTTCCTTTGTCCCTGTGCAGTCACAAATCTCCCTGTGTCCCTCAGCCACGGATCTCCTGTGTCCCTCAGCCACGGATCTCCTGTGTCCCTCAGCCACGGATCTCCTGTGTCCCTCAGCCACGGATCTCCTGTGTCCCTCAGCCACGGATTTCCTGTGTCCCCCTCAGCCACGGATCTCCTGTGTCCCTCAGCCACGGATCTCCTGTGTCCCTCAGCCACGGATCTCCTGTGTCCCCCTCAGCCACGGATCTCCTGTGTTCCCCTCAGCCAGGGATCTCCTGTGTTCCCCCTCAGCCACAGATCTCCTGAGTCCCTCAGCCACAGATCTCCTGTGTCCCCCTCAGCCAGGGATCTCCTGTGTCCCTCAGCCATGGATCTCCTGTGTCCCTCAGCCACAGATCTCCTGTGTCCCCCTCAGCCAGGGATCTCCTGTGTCCCCCTCAGCCAGGGATCTCCTGTGTCCCTCAGCCAGGGATCTCCTGTGTCCCTCAGCCACGGATCTCCTGTGTCCCTCAGCCATGGATCTCCTGTGTCCCTCAGCCACGAATCTCCTGTGTCCCTCAGCCACGGATCTCCTGTGTCCCCCTCAGCCAGGGATATCCTGTGTCCCTCAGCCATGGATTTCCTGTGTCCCCCTCAGCCAGGGATCTCCTGTGTCCCTCAGCCACGGATCTCCTGTGTCCTCCTCCAGCTCAGCCCTCTCCTGCCCAGTGTCACAGGAAAAACCTATTTCTAAGTCATGTACTGGACGGTTTCCGGGGCTGGAGTGTTAGTCCAGCGGGTAGGGCATTGGCCTTGCACGCAGCCGACCCAGGTTCAATTCCCGGCATCCCATATAGTCCCCAAGCACCGCAGGAATAATTCCTGAGTTCAGAGCCAGGAATAACTCCTGAGCGCTGCTGTGCGTGACCCAAAAAGAAAAGAAAAGAAAAATAGAAACAGTTCAGAGGCATAGCAAGCCCCTTGGAAATCAGACCAAGTAATCTTTAGCTCTGCAGAGAAAGCCTAGGGGGGTCCGGCGGCTCCTGCCTCCAGGCTGCCGTCCAAACAGTGCAGCGCCTTTCTCTAGGCTAACAGCTCCAGGGGCACTGTTAGGCCTGTCCCAGGGGTTTGTTTCCATTCTTGTGGTCGGATTTTTAGTCTCAAATGAAAATTGCAAAATTGGAATATAGATGACTTAGATGCTTAAAGCACTCCAGCTGAAGTTAAGCCGTTGACTTGGGTCAGACTGAGCATCCGTGAGCTCCGCATCAGGTCCTGTGAGAAGTTGAATGTGGAGCAAGGATCTAAGACTGACCAGATCCAGAGAGCAAACCTGGTTCTGCCTTTGCCCTGAGATTTGTGCTTTTACCTGGAGCTGAGGCTCTGAGCACCGGGTTTGGGCAGGGGTGCAGGGCTGAGAGACTGCGCGCTGGGTTTGGGGCAGGGGTGCAGGGCTGAGAGACTGCGGGCTCAGTGTGCAGTGACCGCTCCCAGAGAGCCGAGAGCAGGGCTGGCCCTGCGGCTGTCTGCACTGTGGCCAGCGGCTGCTGCCCGCTCTGTGCTGGGCGCCCTCCCGCTCTCAGCCTCGCCCTCCCGGCCTGCCACTCCCTCCTTGCAGCAGGACTTGGGGTGATTCCCTCCATACCCGGTAGCGAGGGGCTGAGCTGGGCCACAGCCAGCAGCCGGAGAAGGGCCACCGCCCTGGCACAGCTGCAGGGCCTCCCAGCCTGCTCAGGGCTGCCTGGTCTCGGATGGGCCCCAGGCTCCGGGACGCTGATGCCGGGAGGGGCTTAACCGCAGGCAGAACAGCAGGGCGACTGGCTGGTGCCGCACCAGGGACAGGTGTAAAGATGGAGGCACCTGCCGGCTGACGTCTCTGGGGACAGGAGTACCAGGAGTCACGAGTGGCCAATGGGAGGCTCATCTGTAAACCCAGACACACTCGGCCAGTGCCCGCACTGGGGGCTGTCACAGCCCAGACTCCCGCACCCGGGCACTGCTCACTGCTCATGCTCAGACTGAGTCGCCATGTGGCAAGGATGTTTTCCTCGGGGAGACCGATTTCTGCTCCAGTTTTGGTTCAAGCCCAGGGCTTTGTTCCCAGGGGACAGTCCAGGGGTGGGGGCAGGACCCCCTCAAACCAAGTCGGCGAGTAGAGCTGGACTATCTGTGGGACAGAGAGAAGCTGGACACTGTCCCCAGGGGCCTCTTCCCAGCCAGCTGGGGCCCAGGATACACCCCTCGGTGCTGAGCAGGAACCGAGCAGCCACCTGGGGCCCGTGTGGCTGTCCGGATGACGAGGCAGGGGCTGTGGCCCACCCGCTGCTGGGACCATCTGGGGCTCTGCCAGGTGCCCACCCCCACTGCTGTCGAGGCAGTGGCGCTGGAGGAGGCCGGGTGGAGGTTCACCCAGGTCAAGAGGTAGCTGGGGACGGTAGGGGGTGGAATCTGGGCAGGTCTGTCCGACTGGGGTACCTGCACAGGGTCCCTGGGCTGCGTTCCCGGTCCGTCCTGTCAGTAAACGTGCGACCCCGAGCTGGACTGGCTGTCGCTGGGGTCCGTGTCCCCGCGTGTCCCTTTCCGTTCCCTGGCGCAGCTGCGCGCCTGTTGCCTGGCGCCCCTGGTGGCGGAGCGGCAGGAAGAGGCCCCACCGGGTCAGCACAGGAGCCCGCGACCAGGCTGCGCAGGTGCCCCCACCCCCGGCGCCCCTCGGGCCCTCCAGCCTGTGCCCCTGTGCGGGGGGCGCCCGCAGCCCGCAGCCTGGACCCCGCAGGGCGCAGGGCTCGGTTCTCCCCGGCCTGTGGCCCAGAGGCGCCCCGCGGCTCCTCTCCGGAGCGTCCCCCCTTTCCACGCAAGCGCCCGCCGCCACCCTCGCACCCTCCCGAGCCTCGCGGGCGTGGGGGCGGGGGCTCCGGCTTGGAGATGCGGCTCCACGCCCGGCCCGACCACGGCCGCCAGAAACTTAGCGGCGACCACACGTGCGTCCGAGCCGCTCCGCGCGGGCCCACGGGGCCTCGAGCCTCCCTCCCGCCACAGGTGTGCGCGCAGGCCGCTTCCCTGGCGCGGGGCTCACCTGTGCTGCCGCCGCCCTGGCCGCCGCGCTCGGGCGGGAAGATGCCTGCGCAGCGCTCCCACTCCACCTGGCCGGCGAAGCAGAGCTCGGTGACTATGTGCAGCGCCTTCTGGCACAGGCTGCTCACGCCGTCCTCCCGCCGCAAACTCATGGTGGCGCCGCTACCCGCAGGCCCGGCCCGTGGCGCCCGCAGCCATCGCCCGCGACCCGGCACTGAGCCCCACGCGCGCCCCGCCGCGGGGCGCAGGGGCCGGGGTCGCCTGGACCCTCTCCGGGCGCGCGGCGCGGAGCGGCGGCAGCGAGTGCGCCGGGAGCCGCCGGGGTGGCGGGGGGCCTGGCGCGCGGCCAATCGGAGCCCGGCGCGGTCCCCGCCCGCTGCGGGAGTGGTGGGGGGCGCCGGGGAGGGGGCTGGCGGGGGCGCCTGAGGGGCGCGAGGTCCCCGCCTCTGTCCAGGCCCCCTGCCCGCTGCGCCCTCACCCCGCGCCCAGGTCCCTCCAACTTCTGGCTGACGGCCGAGGCCCTGGCCGTGGAGCCCAGCGAGAAAGTTGGCTGGAAAGGAGCGGGGTGGGGGCGGGGGCTGCGCACCCCAAGGGGCAGAGGCTGCAGGCCGGGGCGCTCGGGCCGCCGCTTCGCTCACCGGAGAAGCGATGTGTGGCCAGGCCCGCCGGGTTTCACCCCTGGCCCGGTGGCCGCTGCAGTTCGTCTTCAGCCCCGGAGCCAATGGAGGCGCGGCAGCTTTGGGGTGGGGGTCGCGTCCCGCCTCTGCCTAACCCTAACCCGCTGCGCTCAGAGCCCTGCTCTGTGCGTAAACCGGGGCTGTGCGAAGTGTGGGCGCAGAGTAGGCGCCCTCCCCAGCTCTGGGCTCCGACTTGGCCATTTCTGTACCACCCCTGGCACCGCGGTGCCCCAAGCCCCTGACCCTCAACTTCTTTCTTTCCCCTCCCTCTTTCCCACGCTCTGGGGTCCGGGGGTGGGAGGGAGGGAAGCGACTCTGGTGGTGGGCTCCGTGCTGGAGCATTGTAGGCCGGAAGCCCCGCTATGACTAAACGTTACTAACGGCAATGCCTGAGCAAAAGGATTAAAAACAAAACAAGAAGCACGGAGCCCTGACTTCGCCCTGGTCTGTGTAACCCTGCGGCCCGTGAGTCCCCTGCCCGAGAGGTATTTAAAGCCGGAGCCTGCAGGGGCTGGGGGTTGCCACTGGGCCCGCTAGGTGAGCATCATTAGCTGAATCATTTTGACCTGATTCATAGGACAATGGCTCTATCATGGCCCTATTTTTATCCGAATTAAGACATTCAGATCTGCAGGCTGCTGTTCCGGCTCCACTCGGTGCTTTGATTGGGGGGTTTCCGCATCAAGAAGTGCTTCTCTGCTGGGGAAGGCTGTGTCCAGGGCTGCTGGCCGGCCAGGTGGCTGCCCGCTGTGGGCTGTGGGGGCGGGGTGAGTCATGCACTTAGGACGGGCTGCAACTGCTTAAGCAAGTGCGGGTGAGGTCTCGCTCTCCGTCCCACTGCTGTGTTAAGCCTACAAAGCGAACACAGGAAGTAACATTCGCTGGGCTCCACGGAGGCTGGGTGCCTCTCAGAGCTCACTTCCCACAGTGGGCGTGTGACCGTCTGTCTAGACTCACGTCTGGGGCTTTCTGCAGGACTCACGTCCCACAGGCAGGCCCGGAGAGGATTCTGTAGACCCTGCCTGCCCTCGGCCTCCGTGACTGTGGAACCAGCCACAGAAGCGCCGCTATCCTCTGCCCTCTCCCAGCCAGGCCCACTTCCCCTCTAGATGGACTCTAATCTCCCGGCTGTGCCCACTGCCCGCTAGCTGGACTCTCACCTCGCCTGGCTACAGCCTGGGGATCATTTGCTGGCTCGCGCCCCTCTGCATTGGAAATGGCTTTACGCCTGTGTCCAGGAGCTGCTTCCTCCTCCTGGCCCTCGGAGGCAGCTCCTGCTGTGGTGAGCTGGGCACGGGGACGGACATGAGGTGATCTGGACACGGGTTGTAGCCGGGCAGGGTGTGTAGCTGAGCAGGGTGTGGATGGAAACTTTAGGATCTTTGAGTGCCCTGTCCCCGCCTGGCTCTGAGTCTGCCTGGACATTGTTCCGTCTGCGTCTTGGCAAGCTCAGATGAGCCTGTCCCTCGCCTGCTGCCCACTTGCTGTGTGGGCACCACCTCCCTCACCCTCCGCTCAGGGCTCCGCTCACTGTACACACGGTTAGGGGCTGGGCTCGTGGAAGCTTCCGGGCTGTGGGCGTAAAGGAGCCGCCAGGGCTTGCCTGCTCGTGCCTCATCACTGCAGCGTCTGTGTCTGTGACACGGGACCCTCACTCGTCACGTACTGCCCGTCTTTGTCCCCGGACCCCTCGGCATGATGGGAAAGAGCAGCTCTCACCCGGCGGATCCTATTTCTGGGCCTGTGGTCCGCGGTGGGCCAGGCTGCAGCTTCTCATGTCCCTCGTTTCCGAGACCCCGGAGCCGTTCCTCGGTGAACCAGTGTGTGGAATGTCCCGGTCACCACTCTGGGGACAGCCGGAGTCCCACACAGCGGAGGAGAAGCGTGTGTGCAAATCCTATCCTCAGAAATGCTTCACGACCACCAGCTGAAGCTCGTTCGCACAGCAGAGATTCGTGCTATGAATCCACGATGAAATGACGTGAAGGGAATGTCATCATCTTTGCATCCAAATCCCAACTGGAGAAAGCTGGCCAGGAAAGATCGTTCTAAGTCGATAGATGAGAACTTGTTCTACCCATACCTGGCCCACTTTTTCCTGGGGGAGAGATGATAAAATGGCCTCCACTGTGGACAGCAGATCCAGGGAACCCCAGTATAGATTCCGGGGATGGGGGAACCCCAGTATAGGTTTAGGGGTCAGGGGCCCCAGTATAGATTCAGGGGCTGGGGTAACCTCTGTATAGATTCTAGGGAGGTGACTTGGTCAGAGTGTGATGACTTTATAGTAGTAATAATTACCCTGATAAGAATCAATTTAATTTTTTTAGCTGAGTCGGTGACTCGGCTAGGGGCATTCGGGTTCCGGCAGGCAGACAGAGCGACTGGGAGCTGGTGAGCTGAGCGGCCCACCATCGTTTCAGCATGGTGGCGACAGCAGGGCTTCACGTGCAAACCAACCAGGCTACCACAGTGACTCAGATGTGGGAGCTAAAATAAAACCTTCTAGAAGACAAGCCAGGAGTAACCTGGGTTCGACAAGTTTTCTCAGTCATGGCGCCAAAGCCTCAATCGGAAAAATAGAAACAAATTGAACTTCATGGAAATCAAAACTGTGTTTCAAAGAAACCATCCCCAAAGTGAAAAGGCCACCCACACATTTGGAAAAAATAATGCCAAACACATCTGTTAAAAGGGACTTTTCTCCAGAAAATAGAAAGTACTCCTCTAAGCTAGCAAGAGCAAACAGATGGCCCAATTAAAAACCTGGGCAGGGGACTTTGATGTATATTTCAGCTGATGCTCCAAAGAAGATACTGATACCAGGGTTCCAGGTGCATTCCCATAGGGAATTGCAAGTTGGAGCCCCTGCCGGGCCCCTGGCTGCCTCTGAGCTCCCTGGTGTCGGAAGCCTGCTAACTGCGGTGGTGTTTGGTGCCAGAGCTCACGACTGCCTGC